>JAGPOY010001124.1:0-18794 GCA_018983105.1 Silene uniflora
TTTTATAATATAATCTTGTAATTTTGTGTGTATCTACATTATTTCGTATTTTATAAATTACATTAATATTTATTTTCATGTATCTTTTAGGTGTGTAGTAAAGATATTGTAATGGAATTTTTATGATTTTTGTGATGAGGAAGATTATTGATATCCTTTATATGTAAAATTCTATTTACAGCAATTTTAGCTATCATATCTTTTAAATTAATAGAGAAGATCGCATAAGATCAATAATTTTATAGAGGATTATTCTAAAAAATGTGGGCCCACTAACTTGTTATTGCATTGAGCGAGAAATAATAAGAGAATAGTTATTCTTTTAGTTATAAGAGATATTACGGATAATTGAGAGTATATCATAAAAGAAATTGTATCATTGAGTTGTCTCTAAATGATTACGGTATAGGACTAAATATAATGCTCATAAATTTGATATCCGTAATAATAAATTATAAATTATTACGATATCCGTAATATTCCCTAGCAGTAATGCTTGTATAGACAATCGGAGTAAATAAATAGTGTTGCACTGCATCATATATATTCATACTCCCGTTCATACTCCTATACTTATTAGTTCCTAACAAAAAAAACTCAGCAAACTGCTTTGGCGTCATGGCTAAAATGGCAGTCGTATTCGGATTTTATCTATTACACGTCCTTGTGTTACTACTAGTGTCTAACGTCACGGGCCAAGGTATGTTCCTTTTACGGTTTAGTTAAAACCCGTCTTAGAAATTTTCCTTTGCTTAGTTTACATCCAAAAAAATCGCGAGTTGATGACAATATATTATATGATCAATACTAAACTCACTGGTTGATATAATATTGCATCTTTCTGTTCATGGATACACTAGTTCTTTTCCATTCAGAAAATCGGCAAGTGCATTCGAGTAGAAGAATACATCACATGTTTCTAAGCATTAGATATGGATCTTTATTTTTCCTTGTGTAAGTTTTTCTAACATACATGGTTTATACATCTCTTACCTTAATCGATCTCTTGATGTTGTTAGGGGCGGAGAAGTGCGATTTAGGTAACATTCAGTATGGAGTGGTCAGAAGTGGAAGAATTATAGAAGGCCAGTCTGAATGGAATGTGACAATGCTTCACACTTGCAAGACTTGTTCAATGGGTCACATAGTATTTAAAAACTGTGACAATTGGAACACTGTCGAACCTGTCGATCCTGATCTTTTTCTAAAGCGTGAGAGTATTTGTATTCTTAAAAGAGGTCAATTCCTTCAGCCTGGTGAAACTGTTCAATTCTCTTATGCTTGGGATCCACCTGTTGTTTGGTTCCCTTCGACTGCTGCAGTCCGCTGTCCTGGCCAGCCTACTTACTCTATTACGGCTTAATTCTTGAGTCTTGATTATGATTATTTCGACAATAAACCAGGAAAAATGATTGGGAGAAATCCATGGACCCATATCATACGTAGTTTTTTCTTCATTTTAGTTCATTTGGACTAACTTAGTAATTGATGTAGTCGGTGAGGATTTTAATGAAATTGTCTTTGAAGAAACTATTTGCGTTTGTCACGTCTCTTTTAAGTTTTTACTGTGTCGATTATAAAGGATACATGAACCAACATTGAGAACACAGAATGCAACAAATACCCTGTAAATGACAGAAAACAGGTAACATTCAGAAGAATATTGGGACTTAAAAAGCAAGTGCTAATTATTCTCTAGAAAGGAAAATGTCAACTTGGGTTGATACATCTGAACAGTGTTAATTATTCAGTCATTTGTCTACATTCTCGACGGCTTGATTAACTCTCACAATTGAACAAGATTACTACCGGTTTAACCCCCTGGAAACAAAGAAAACAGCTAACACATACGACGAAAAACAGAAGTGTTAATTAAGCATTTAAGCTCCTTTCCTCTTCTTAGAGGGCGGCTCCTCCTTTTCCTCATCTTCATCAACTTCTTCTTCTTCTTCTTCGGCATCATCATCGTCATCATCATCATCTTCCTCGCCAGCATCATCATCGTCCTCGCCGTCGTCATCACCGTCATCGTCCTCTTCTTCCCCTTCTACTCCCTCTCCATTGGCCTCGGGCTCATCCTCGGGAACTTCTTCGTCATCATTTGCTTCCTCACCCTCATCGTCCTCATCAGCAGCCTTCTCATCAGCTTCATCGTCCTCATCATCATCGTCATCTGCATCTTTGCACTCGGAATCAGGTTCCTCCGTCTTGTTGAACTTGGCTGCAGAAAGCCTGCAAAGTCATACATATTGATCAAACATTGTAATTCCTCATCCATCTCCTCAGTAGTCAGTACTGATAAGAAATACAACAAATTAATGCATAACTCACCACTTTAATGAGCTAGGCTCCTGTGGGAGCATGATATCACCATTTGGAAGAGTTTCCAGCTGAAACAAACCGAATAACAAAGATATGTATTAATCACAGCATCATGAGAGCATACTTATATGGGGAGCTAAATCAGGAACTGTTGATCTCAACTGTAGTTAAGATCTGAAAGACAGACTTCGAGAAAGTAATAAGAAATTTTCACAAAACTTGAAGGTGGCCATTAAACTTAAACTGTTTTTAAGAACGGCCATCGGCCAAGAAAAGTAGTAAGAAATTTTCACAAAACTTGAAGGCGGCCATTAAACTTAAACTGTCTTTAAGAACGGGCATCAGCCATTTCAGACACAACCAGATACATACATGGGACAGGATGAATAGATTGCATATCGCTGAAGCTCAATTCTCCTTCAATGTTACCACAAATTACCAACTACTCCGCAAACTCTCCCAAATAGAGGCAACAAACCGATTTATCGATTATGCAGCCACAAAGAACAGTCATCAAACACTCACTACACTCCTGCTTCGACATTATTACTTCCCGTCTGTCAGCACTAAATTAACATAGTGAAACAAAATCTCACAACAACTTACAAAATCGACAATTTTGTTATGTGATTCTCCTAAAACTCTGTTCAGCTAAGCAAAGTCAGTAACCAGCAGACCAATAAAGCAGCTAATTCGAAGAAACGGCTACTAAATTTCACTCTACAATTTTACGAAACAATCAGATCTAGAAAAAAGTACACAGAAACATAAAATTCTTAGAAGAAATGATAACTTACCAAATACCAATCAAAGACATTAAAAATTGCAAAATAAGCTCTAAAATTGCAAAATATATTCACAAATCACACTGAACTAAGCTTAAGACTACAATTAGCTGGAAATTCAATCAAATTAAGCTCTAAAAACAGCAATTAGGATAACAAATTACCATAAAAACGAAATTAAAGAAGAAATTGAGCTTAAAATAATGAAAAGAATAGGGAATTGGAGGTTATACCATAGCAAGAACAAGGGAAAAAGACTGAACAGCTGCAGAAGCAACAATTTCCAGCAGAAAACTTTCTAAAACGGCACCGTTTGAACATAAGCTTGCAATCTCCATTGAAGCACCTGAAAAACCAGGAAAACGAACAAAACAAGGCAAAAGAAAACAACGAGAAGAAAGAGTAGAAATTGAATTGAAAAGGGAAGAGAGGAATTTAAAGATGGTGGTGAAAGAGAAGAGAATTGATTCTTCGATAAAACCCTAAAAAACAGGGAATCGAATTGGGGAAAGTGAGAAATTGGGGGTTTTCAAATGTTTGTTTGCTTTAACTTTGCCCTTTATTATTGTAGAGTATTGTACACACTCAATCTCTAATTCTCAAGACAAATTCTCAAATAGAATCCTTATTCATTTTAGGATTCTCAAATAAAATGGTCATACAATGTAAAATAATTACACCGGTGTTATTTAATGGTTACGCGGAGAAATTGGGTCTTGCAACGGTTACGCGAGCTGAATTAATGGCTTTGAAGCGGGGTTTAGCAATGGCTATGGAACGTGGATTTCCTAGAGTCATTGTTCAGACGTATTCTCGAGTTGTGGAAGGCTTCATGAATGCCGAGGATGGACTACCCACGATATATTCACATATGATTCAGATTTGTAATTCATTCATTAGCGATTCGGTATGGCAAGTGAAAATCACTCATGTGTATCGGGAAGCAAATGCGTGTGCGGACTGGCTCGCTAATCTCGGAGTGGAACAGGAACAGGGTTTACAAATCATGGAGTATGGTAGCCTTCCCCGGCAGCTGTTTAGTTTGGTGGAGCAAGATGCATGAGGGGTCGCTTGGCCTCGATTAGTCCCTTTTAATTCGTAGTTTGTTGGTCTGCTTTGTAGTTTTATTTCCCGTTTGTGCGTCTTTTCTTGTTTTGCTTTAAGAGTTAATCCCGCTTCTATGTTACCACAAAAAAAAAAAAAAAATTATAACGGTGTTATTTAATGGCTCATTCACGTTATTATAGTTAAATGGATAGATAACATATTAGAAAGTAACTTTATTACTTATTGAAGGTTGAAATTGAGAGGTAGATGGTTACAATTCAGGCACAATTATGTCGTCACAAAAGATACATGCAACCATTTGTGAGATTATGAAACCTCTTACATGGTATATAGGTGTATTGTAGTTATACCTGTACTCGGGCGGGGCTGGCTAGGGGGAGGGGCTGGCTCTTCCGGTCAGACTCGGGCCAGGCCAAGGGGAGGTGCCGGCTTGGTCGGGCTGAGACATGCTTGACTCGGGCTGCTGGCGGCCCTTAACCTATTTTTTTTCCCTAAAATAGACGGGCCAGGCCGAAGGGCGTGTCGGGCTGGAAACTGGAACCCGGGCCAGTCTAGGGGGAGGGTCGGGCTCGTCATGAGATATTGAGATGGGCCAAGCGGGCTGTGTAGGGTGGCAGGCTTGGGCGGGTCAGGTGGCCCGTGTTGTTGGCCAACTCTAATTGTAGTGTATGCTTTTCTAGGATTAGAATAATTTAAGACAATCTTCTGGAGAATACCCATCGAGCTAATAATTTAGAAAATGGTTAATATTTTTCACATATTTATTTATATTTTTAATTTTTTTTTACTTATATTTAGAAGAAGTAATTCAAGCTTCATTAGTGTCACTCTCAGAAGGTAAAGAGTGACTATGTATTTGGTAAGATCTCTTAAGAGTTTAAAGGTTGGAATTGACAGATCAAATCCCTACAAAAGTGATGGTTTACCCTTAATGTTAGTATTACTTCACTAATCACTCTTTATCATTTGTTGTTTAAGCAACACCAATTGGTATGGCCTATAGATACTTCACCTTAATTTCACCACTGCCCTTAAATCTAAACTCATTCTCAGAGGAACTGAGCATCCCGACACGATGACAAGTGAATGCAGCTCCTGCAAACACTCTTTCGATATAACCAAATCAAAGCGAACCAGAAGAGGCTCTAATTTGACCAAAGGCGAAGATAAGGTCACTCCTGCGTGTCCTTCCGATTGTTATGAAGAAGTTGAGAAAGATGCGGAAGAGATGAATGAGCGTGGTAAGCTTAAGCAGTTCATCAAAGTTGATGGGTTAGATCAGGATACATCTGGGGAGAAAGATAAGGGTCGGGCAGTTCTCGGCCAGCACTTTGCAGATGAGAAACAACTTCAGCTGGTGATCAAGCAGACTGAAGGTGGTGCACAAAATGTGAAATTCAAGAGGTTCGTCAAGCGTTATGTTAAAGCCTTGAGTCATCTTGTCAGGTCTAAGCGTGGCCAACACCTCGATAAACCTGTTCTACGCCTTACCATGTGAATCACAAACTGAAGCAGTAATGATATCATTATTGATCACAGTTGTTATAGGTAAAATCCGTTTCCTGTGGATCTTATATGCTGCGTAATGAGTATTGTCCATCAGCCTGTATATTGTTGAATGGAATGCTATCGATTATTCATTTCCGTCCAATTCAAACTGTTCTTCCCTAATAACAGATAGATTAAAAAATGACACAAATAATTTTAAGCAGTTGTCATGAGCTGATCTCAGTTGTCATGGGCCGAAGGCACACTCTGATACTCTACAGTGACATTAAAAGCGTTTACAAAGCGGTCACCATTGAGTGTGCCTGGCCCAAATTTAATTCCATGGCTGCAACAGCTAGCACCAGTAGTTGCGGAACTCTTCTTAAATTGAAAATTAGCATTTATTTATAAGTTAAACCACTGATCTTGACGAATGTCGACTGTTGTCAATTCCAATGCATGATATTCACAGAATCACAGTTGCACCGAGAGTTCTATTAACTCTGAACTTAAAAGTTGAAACATAATAAAAACCAAAGTTACAGCTTGGGAAGAGTTGAAAAGAGATGAGAAATACAATCAACTCCCCTAATGACTAAAATGCATCGGAGGAGAAGCTAGTCCTTCAGGTATCAAGGTTCTACCTTGGCCGCTGCTGAAGCATAGCTTACACTGCTATCTCTCATGCTTTTGCATTGGCTCGATTGTTCATATCGAAGGAAACGAATCTTCATCTTAGTTGAGCAATTCTTCATCATCTGAAAAATTGGAACAAATTGTTAGACACAGCAACACTGAAAACTATAAATACACTCAACAATTAAAAAAAAATTCTGTTGCTCATCAAGTTAACACATTACGGAGTAAGAAGTAAGAACATGGATTATTATTTGGCCTAAAGAAAGCCATCCATGAGGGAATTTTTCAATGCTGAAATGTGCAGAGTATGAGCTGACATGCGCAGAGTATAATAGGTGTAATGAAGACTCCATATATTAAACTTACATGAAGGAAAACACTGATAGGATGACGACCACAAATAGTGTTATCAAACTCCAATAAATACTGTTTGAATGCATCGGGATCTCCTGTTTCTATAATATCCATGCCCATTCGATCCAATGCTTCAATGGACTTGTGTATGGCTCCATGTTTCTTCTCGTAGTATGTGTAGCTGAATCTAAATAATCAAATAGTGTCATTTAGTATTTAAACTGAAGCTATAGTTAGGAATAAGACAGGCATCATAAAAAAACAGCTTCAAGTAAATGACAAACCGGGAACCCCAGTGACAAAAATCGGATGATACTGAAAAGAAATTGCTCTCATCATCTATATATTTTGCCAGTAGTTGCCCATAGACAGCCTCGTTTTCAGCAGTTACTGCACCAACTAAGATCGGAACAACTTTCACTGGATGTCTGCAGTATTTTCAGATGTAAGTATAAGTGGCAATGAATCCACAAACTAGAATAGCAGATATATTAATGTTACCCTTCAAACACTTTCGCAAGATAAGGCAAGTGCATTTCCATGCTATGTTCAGCCTCATCAACCCGAATATCCATCATTTCAAATTTCCCAGTTGTCTTGAGCTCCTCAATTACTGTTTTGGCAATAAGCGGAATACATTTTATAAATCTTTCGACAAGCACATACTGAGATAACAACAAATAATGTAGCAATGTAACATATTCACTTGAATTATGATTGTTTTGGAGCTAAAATACTCCAATCCACTAAAACGCGCTTTACATAAGTGACAGATTTTACTAAAACATCCAGATAATTGTATAACAGCGCCAATTTTTAAGCGAAGAAGAGTTCAGTATACTTTACACAACCATTTTATTTTACAGTTTACAATGAGCCAAACGCTTATTCCTTTGGTTTTGGAATAAAACAAAATGGCTCATTAAACCACATGTGTTTGTTATACTGCAAAGTATTAGTCTGTCAATGCAACTATCATTAGGTCTTGCGGAAATAACCTATCGGTGTTCTTAGTGTTGACAACATCAAAAGCATACACCTTCCTGTCCCACCATAAGTAGGACTGTAGGAGGACTTGGAACCACCATAGTAGTTGTATTAGAAGTCTAGAAAAGACTTTGGAATATACAAGGAAGAGAGGCAGATAATTACAAGCGCATACCTTCAAGATCAATTGGGAGATCTCCTATAGGGGTTTTGTACACTGTGGCACTCGAAAGAGCGCATTTTGGGGTATAATAGTGATGCGATGGACCAAGCAGGAAAACGCGCTTGCTGAAAGGAACGTAGTGTTTATCAGCAACTCAGAGTAACAAAAATAAGATACAAATTCAAATTTTAATCTCAGACCACAATTTTAGTATTTCTTTTCTTTTATTTAGCTTTTTTCCTGAAGACATTACTTACATGTTAGTTGGGTCAATGTTGCCAAATGCATAGGCAGCTGCACGACCGGAATATGAGTATCCTGCATGCCTGGTTATAGAGAGTTTCCAATCGTAAATATGACATTCGCCACAAAGATTAGATGCCATATATAGTAAACTGCAGAAATGCTTACGGAGCAATAACTCCTCGTACATCAGAAGATTTGCTGAGGTCAGCTTCTTGAAGCCAACTCTCTATTTCCAAAGCTAACTTGCTAGCTGGAAAGGAAAGATAAGCCTGCCTTAAAATTGTGAGTTGAATAAAAACAAACCCGATTGCACAACCTTACAACTAAAAAACCAAGATAGCAAGGTAAAACATCTAACATTCAATCAACTACAATAACAGTGCATTGTGCCCAAAAGGCTCCCACGTATCGCTTGTTAAGTGGATTGGACGAGCGCAATCTTGGCCTCGCTTTGAAGTTTGAACACACGAAGAGGCACTTTCAGGACTATCCATAGTAAAAAAAATTGCATTGAGAATCGCATAGTACATCTCCTTCAGTACATCGGCTACCAACTACATGCCCGAAATTACAACCCTACTAAAATACAGTAGGTTATTCATGTTTAAAAACACCAAGAAAGAATTCTCAAAGAAGTGCCAAGAATACGAGTTAAACAAATGGTATGTCAATGTCTGAACCCTACTAGTATTCAGATCGGCAGACCACTATCTAACATGGTACGGCACTTCCAATATGACCAAAATGCCAACATAAATGTCTTATACTCGGTATTAGTTTAATACAAACCATAACATAGAGTCCCAAGGCTCCCAACCCAATAGCGCGTCTCCAATCCATGAATCCCATTAAGATACTCCATAGAACATTAGACACATCAGTTATACATCAAATACGAATCTGTCATCAGTAATCACTATGAGAATGACTTGCATTTAAATTATCTTCTGAAGCATTCTAATAAGTTTCTGCTTATTACACCAGACCAAGACCACCATAGTCATCACTTATAAGTTATAAACCATATGTTTCAAAAGCATGTGCTATTGGAGCTTGAGGTAATGGAATTTTAAAATACGTCTTACATATTTCCGAATGATGTTCATTCATATTTAATGAGCAGTACCAGAGGAGATTAGCTCTCTTCCGCATGCCAATAGAGAATAAGGCTCTCTTACAACTAACACCCAAAGTCGAGAAGTATGTTATGAACAAAGTTCAGCTAGACAGCTAACTATTGGTTATGGAGTTAAGTATGGTTCTACACTCCTAATATATCAACCTATATATATCATGCAGTTGTCCAATACGCCATTGAAACCATTTATCCCGAATTACTTTCCGAAAATCTCTAAAAGTCTCTTACTTTTCTATTTCTTAGATGATCAAAAGCTCAAATATTTCAGTTGCATTTAACAAAAACGTTGGGGGAAATTCAGCTGAAAAACACGTACCGAGCTAGTCTTGCTTAAGACCGTCTTAAACTTCAACATAGACAGTATAGCTATCACTAGATGAGCTACATGACACGGAAAGAGGCCGTCTTAAGCTTAAAAACCGTCTCAAGTGAGATTTTGTGCTATTCTATAGATGATTAATCAAATTCTAACAATCCCACAAATCAGAAAACATGAAAACAACAGCAAAAGCTTCAATCATACTAAAACAAATCATCAATATCTAACAATTTAAAACTCTTTAATTTCTATTTGAGCATCCCAGAAATTAAAAGTTCCAAACTTTCTAATTCAACTAATAGTAATCAGCAAAATCAAAATTCAAATTAATTCTTAATTAGTAATAAAGAGGCATAGCATGAAAGATTAACAAAATCCCAGAAAATAAAAAGTAGAAAAAATTGAAAAGAAAGATATCTTACGATTGTTGGTGTACCAAGAACCAGCATGGGAAGCTTTCCTGATGATTTCACCCATTATGTTGATGAACAAGAACCCTAATCACAACTGATTTTCTGGGTTTTTAATTCTTAATTATTAGTGTAATAATAATTGTGAAGTGGTGCTTGCGTGAAAGAATATTTGAACAAGAGTGTATTTGATGATGATTCTGTTTGTGTTGGAGCAGGTTAATGGACCGTTTTAGGGAACTTTTTTTATTTTTTTCCGGAATTGTTAGAGTAACTGATTCGGATTTGGTAAGGGTGAAGTCTAGTGATTAAAACTTAGGCGAAATTTTTAGGAGATCCGGGTTCAAGCCTCTCCGAAAGCAAATCTTGTGGAGTATTCTTGGCTTGGGTCCATGCTTAATAAACTTCGAGCTCGAGCCTGTTACTTTCGGGTGGCTTACCTGGTTTACGAGGCTTGCAGGCTATCCCGTATACCCGAGGGTTTACCCAGTGCACACTGCACACCTAAGGTAGCGGCTGCGGGTTCCCTCGTTATCATAAAAATAAAAAAAAATAAAAAAAAAAAATGCAAATTGACTTATTCGACCCGAGCACCAACCAAAATAGCTTACAAGGTGGGAACTTAAGTGAGTTTCTAAATCGTTACCACGCTGGTCTTCTCCGGTTCTCCCAATAACCCGGGTTTTACGCTTGATGCGCTTTAGATTTGGGAAAGAGTCTCGGTTCCATTACCCGTTGGTTGGATTGGAGAATTTGACAGGGCGCAGTGGGAGGGGATTTGTAGAGGGACAATTCCCTTTGTTTGGTTAACAAATCTTTGATGGTCTGATCAAGACGCTAAAGGGCGATTTCAGTGCTACTGCAATACGATTCACAGAATAGTGTTGTGTCATCACAAAAAAAGGGGATAGTTGGGGAATTTTGCCATAAAATTCTGGATTTCACATTTGCACTCAGTGATCAACTTTGAAACAGGTTTATATAGGTAATGAAAAGAAATAAATTTACTCTTTCAGAGTATTGAGTATACAGTAAATCAAAAAAATGGATTCTTCCCATGTCGAATCCCTGAACCAATCCAATACAAGTACGATTGTACGATTGCTATATAAAACTGAGAATCAAGCAAAATGAATGAGAAAGAATGACACCAATGCATTCCTAAAATCCTGTGTGGATATATCTTCCATGAATGATTATACTTGTTCCAATCTTAAAGACTATATGATGCAAACTATGACTGTAGACCATCAAAAGAGCTCCAAATGAGGTGTTATTCTTCGATAGTCGTGTTGAAAAACAGCAAAAAGGTATAGAGAAGTAAACTGAACTGGAACTGCAACCCAAATCACAATCTTCTGATATAAAACCAATTGTTTGATAGACCCCTTCTGTACTTCGACAAGCAAAAGCTACATACACTGATGACTGGAGACGGATGACACGTACCAAACCTGCAAATTATTTTCATCAGGAACTATATTCCAAAAACATAATTGTAGACTATAGCAGTCAACTAGCCTTACATACGAGTATAAGATAAGAGACTGAGGATATTACATTACATTAGTGCAAGGAAAACTTAAAACTTTATTGTCTTGATGTTTAAGCTTATTCCAGTTCGATGTCTTTAACATTTCAGAAACTCTACTTAGGTTACCTCAGGTTTCGACAACTCTCACTTTGGTTCATCGTGAGTTCGACGAATCAAGGGGTAAATTTTTTTTCTTAAGCTGTCAAATGAAAAAGCAAACCCAGAAGTCCAGAACCATATTGCAGCAAAAAGATTTTCATGTGAACAAAGTGAGATGTTAATGTTTTATTCAAAGTTCACCGGGTCTTTGTTCTTTTGCTCAACGCCATCAAATTCAAGGTCAGGAGACCAATCTGACAGAAAGTGAAGTTACAAAAGCCACTCAGACAGAGGAGAGTGTACTCAAAATATAGCTACATCTCGAGCCTGAATTAGAGTCGGATAACCCAACGATCTCTCCCTTACATAGTTAAATATGTGTTCCATCAAACAAGTGACTCGTAACATCTTTCAGCCTAACAAGTCATCTACTTGGGGTGGAGGGACAACCTTGCTTATAAACCAGCAAAACCACTTCCATTTCTTCGATTGTTTATATATACTACGTAGCGCTTGAACACAAGTATCAAATACCACACACTATAGACCCCAACGGCTGGAATAGATGCGAGAAATATTCCATGAAGATGCAAGAAAAAGTCAAAATTGATTGACCCACATAAAATGAAAACCGACAAAATGGACAGCTTACTAGCTTGTTTGGTTGTTCCCATAAAGCCAAATAGACTTTTTTTAGCTATCATCACATCAACATTGCAATTATTGGTTAGGATTTTATAATCAAGTCGTTTAGTTCCTAAAATGACCTGGAGCTGGCTGAAATCTTTAGGATTTAAGCATAAAGTAACTAAATTTATCATAAGTTAGAGAGGTGTAATCTCAATGTAGGACTACATAAAAGTAGTGACAGACTGACAGTGATGAGATTGAACCACCAAGGATATTATAATTTATGACCAAACAAAAAAAAATCAGTTAAAGAATATAAGAAGGTACCTGTATAACAGTATAAGTTGGCAACACCAGTCAGCATCGAGATATTATGCTGATGCTATCACCCGTCTAGACAAGGCAAAGTATTACCATATATACACTATACTGAAAGATGCTCCAGATATTGATTTAGTCTTGGAACTCTCCTGCGAAAGAGTGGCTCCAACCTGAAAGACGGAACTCCAATCTTCCACCTTTTTGCATCATACATCTCATGCCATGCCTGAATAATTTCATCAATTTTGAACGCCAATCCTACAATAGAAAAGAACCATTAAGAAATAAGAAACCATTTCAAGGTGTCGAAAAACAAAGAGATCCATTACCTCGAAATGTCTCTTATAAAACGGTTTTGTACAAAGATATCATAAACCAGCATGTTATTAACTGAAATAGACGAACACCCTTACAAGAAAACTGGAACTTTTCAGGTGCTACTTTTTATACTGAATATCGATAAATAACATGCAGTTTTACACTAATGCATATGTAAAACTGTCTTAATGAGTATTTTTGTTCATTCATGAACAAGATGTAAAGGAAAATTACCTATTGGAGCAGTGTTGCTAGAACAATGGTTCTTTATCATAACAGTTATGTCTGTGTGGGAAGCACCAGCAAGTTCAAACTTCTCAACAGCAACCTCTAAACATTCCTCCCAAGACGGTAGCCCCAACTTAAACTCAGTCACCGAGCGCTCATAAAGCAATGTTCCCCACAAAATGTATATCTGTGACCTCATAATTGCAGCCTGCTCCAAAGCTTCATTTGCAGACAAATCTCTCAGTAGACCATCCAAACCCAATTTCACTAGCTTAGCCTTATACTTCTCTTCCTTAGAGAGTCCATTTAAACGTCGCTCCTCCATTTCTTCCCAAATTTGCATTCCTGCTTCCATGTTGTCCTCAGCTTTGTTGTACAACAAAAGAATCTCTTGAGCCGCATCATGCTCCACATCAGAAGCTGCCTTCTGAGCATAATACCAACTCAGCTTTGCTTGTTCAAATTGCTGCACCCCTAGGGCAAGGTGGCCTTCATAGAAGTCGGGTTTAATCTTAAGCGCTTCTTCATATCTCATCCCGGCCTTTGTATACTCCTTTTTTGCCCACTCAAAGGCTGAACTAATCTGTAAATGCAATGTTTCACCAGAATTGTCCTCCGAAATGGGATCCAGTTTTTTAGCCTTAGACAAATGAACATTGCCCATATTAAACAAGGCCAAAGCTGTCATTTCTTGAAACTTATCAGAAGCCATGTCAAAGAGCTCCTGTGCATCTTCACTAGAAATCGTGTCTTCTATAGCCTCCGAGTAAAGCTTCATTCCAACCTCATGGAGGTCCAAGTATGAGTCTGAATCAAACCCAACATGATTTTTGAAGAGCTGCGCAAATTGGATAATCCAACTGTCAACACAAGTGGAATCTTTCTCATTCTTCATATCATCATAAACCTTCTTCTCAGATTTCACGCTTTCCCCGTTGCCAAGACCATCATAAACCGGCTCTTGATCAGCAGTAACTGCTGAAATATATAGCCTCAGAGAACCATGTGCTTCACATAACCGTTCAGCCTTCCTCAATTCTTCGGTTGTGGTGATGGTGATAAAATCACCTTCGCGGTCCCTATATTTAACAAGGGCAGCTTCCAATGTAGGAAATCGGTCACGAACAACATCCCGCATTAAAAGCACATTACAATCAGTAGGCAATTGTGCACACCTTATGTCATCACCAAGAACCAGCTTTACAGTCCTAGCAACAATTTTCTCTTCCTTAACCCTAATCTTCTCTTGCACAACCTCCTTATCCTCGGGTTTGGACTTATCCTCCTCAACCTGTACATATTTTAGCTTAATATCCCTCTTTTTCTGCTTAACTTGTTGAGGTTTATTCACAACTTCCACCTTCTTCTCCTCAACAAGATCATTTTTAGTATCCTCCACGCCAAGGCTCCTCCTCTTCTTCTTCGACGACCACTTCTCCTTCACTATCTTCTTCTCTTTTGGAGACATTGGAGTTTCACGAGAAGGCGTACTACTAGGAGGAATGACCTTTGAAATGACCTTTTCGGGGGTTCTAGCAATTTCAATCTCCTCCACCTGAATACCCTTCGCTTCCATTATCTTCTTCAAGCCATCACTAATCTCCAAAGCATTTTGGTTATTAGGTTCCATATTCAAAACAAGACTTACATCCCTCCAACCCAACTCCACCATATTCAAAGCCTCAAAACACTTGGCTCTCCTCAACAAAGCCTTGCTATACTTAGGGGCAACCTCCAATGCCAAATTACACTCGCTTATCGCTCTCGGGAACTCCCCTAAACCCATTTGCATATAGCAACCAGCCATATTTGTCCTCAAACTAGCTACCTTTATATGGTTATTTGGAAGCAATTTTAAGGCCTTTTCATACTTCAACATGGCCCCTTCATAATCATGTTTCTGAAATAACTTATAACCCTCTTCCTTAAGCTCCTGAGACATAGTAATGAAGATGGCTGTATCTTCATCAAATGCTTTTGAGGTTCTATTTGAGCTCTTGCTCGATTTTGAACCGCTTTCTTGCAATGGAGTTTCAGGTTTCTTCTTACCAATTGGTTTCCCCATCACTAAATTAACAAGAAGTTCACAAACCCACTACCCAAATCTCAGAAAATGAGTTTTATGAACTCCAACCAAACTTTTACCCAAATATGCCTAAAAATACTTAAAAAAGTTCAAATCTTTCTATGACAAATGAACCAATTACCCGAAACCCAACTTCTAAAATCAACCCAATATGCCTCAAAACATACAAAGTTCAAATCTTTCCAAGAGAAATGAATATACTACACAAAACCCAACTCCTAGAATCAAACAAATATGCCAAAAAAACACAAAAAATTCAAATCTTTCCAAGAGAAATGAACAAACTACACAAACCCAACTCCTAAAATCAAACAAATAAGCCAAAAAACATAGAAAGTTCAAATCTTTCTATGAGAAATGGACAAATTACACAAAACCCAACTCCTAAAAATTGCCAAATTTGCAAGATAAATCAATAGGAAATACAAGAAAGACACAAACTTTAGCTCAAACTTCCAAGTTGTAACAACAAATTGAGCAAATGACAGAATAAATTACAGAAAAAAGGGAATATCAATATTAATAATAAAGGAATTAAAGGGAAAAGAAACCGTATTTCGAGAAGGCAATAAAATGCGAAGAATTGTGCAGCAGAATCAGAGAATAATGTGGGAAATGAATAAAATAGTGTGAAGTATAAGAAAACTAAAATTTGAGGTGTATGTGTAGTGTAAGAAAACTAAGAAATGTTTGGTCTTTTTCTTTTATCTTTTTTGGGTTTTTTTATGATTAATTATGAATGGTGATGGATGATGAAAAGATGCCAAAACTTGAAGGCAAGCTACTACCGTCCTCTTCTTGCGTAGGGTTCTACACTTTGCCTCCAACTTGGACATTTTCAACCATACTATAACGGTTTTGTACCCACGCGAATTGTTCACGCGCGTGACAAAATTATTAGCGAGAAATTTTTGGGGTGATATTGAAAGTTTAACGTAAATCCGTATAATTTCAATTTTTGAAAATGTTCGTGATAGGGAGTATATATTACAGAGTATTTAAAATGTTCGTGATACCTTTTTTGTAGGGTTGAATTGATTATTTTAGTCTATTCTATATTTTTTTATGTTTAATTGAGATGGTAATCTTGTATTAGGACATTATTTCATTTTGCTTGTGATAAATCGATTGTTACCATTTACAAGTGATTTGGTGCATAAAGTATAGGTGTATTCTTAATCTTAATTAAAAATTCAATGTATGGCAATCCCTTTCAAACATTGGAAATTGATATTGTATCTCAACCGAAAAATTCACTGAAAATTCCTCTTAAACATTGAATATCCGTAATTTTGAGCGAAACTTCTTGCAAGAGATTTCAACGTAACATTTGAGGGTTTGACTTCTCCTACACATCATTATAGACAATATGTTTAGGTAATGACCACAAATTCTTGTTTCTGTAAGAAATAAAATGGATTGAATAAATACGTCTATAAAAATTAAAATTTGTTTGGAATTCAATCGATAAAATCCCTTTTTTACCGAAACAAATAAAATGGAATAGATAATATCATACTCCGTATATTGTTTCTTTAGATTTTATGTCGGAATCCTTTAGAATCAATATAGTCCTCTTTTTTCCTCAAAAATATAAAATTTGTTGCGAAGGATAAATTTTCGTCCCATATATTATATGGACCTTAAGGGGTAGTATCTGACTCATTTTGCACTTAAAGCAGTCTATAGTGGTCTTAAGGAAGGGTAGAACGCCAACTTAATCAATTAGTCATGTGTAAAAGGTTTTATATTGGTAACACGTCATAATGGCTAAAAGTTATTTTGAGAAAACAGTTTTTACGATAAACTTGAGTAATAAATGTAAACAAAATTTACATAGTTGTTCACCAATAAAGCATTATTTAAAGGTTGAAACCCGCAAAATATATTGAGTGCACCAAATAAGTCTCCATTTCGCAATAACGATATCATATTTATTCATGGTATATTTTATCTCATGTGCAAGTGGTAGATTTGTGACGCAAAACTTTATTATAATATTTTGTTTCACATCTCTTTGATCCTTATGTTGAATTCAATTGATATTAACATAAAGACTAGGGAAAAAATGTCAATTATTGGATGACGGGTGGAGCAAATCGATTGTAGAGGATAAAATTGTTCATCAAAGGTAATAAAGGTAAACAATTGACTGCGGCACCCTAAAATGGAGTAAGTAAACAAATGATCAGGACGCAGAGAGTATTCTACACTCCTCCATCTCGATCATTTGTTTTATCATTGATTTTGACACAAAGACCGAGTAAATGCCATTTGAAGATCATATTGTTATTGAACGAGAAGTGAACAAAGACGAATTTAACTATGTGAGTAATCAAATTACCTATAAAAAGTATTTTTCACATTAAAAAGGTAAACAAATAAATAAAATTGATAAACAAATAAATGGGACGAAAAGAGTAGAATTATAACATTTTTCTTGAAGTCTTCAACTGTATGCAAATGAAACAAATTGACAGGGGAGTTGATCTTTCTTATGACAACCCCAAATATGATTACTTTATGATAAAAAGTAGTCACACATAAAATGTTACCTACGGAGTATCAATAATTGGTCACATTTGAATTCGTGACGATTTATCGAGTTATCGGGCATATTAGGTGAAAAGATGCGGGCCACGCGCGGGTTGTAAGGAAGTGAAGGATGAAAGCCAGATAAGTGGAGGCACCTGCCAGCCCGATTCTACTCAGATTTCTCCACCTGGGCCTGGCCCACCTCTTTTACCTTTTTTATTTGGGTTTGCTGTCGTCTCATTTCCTCATTTTAGGTCATCTCCTTGGCCCACTTAAACTACGGATTTATTTTTGAATCATACTCCCTCCAAGTCTGCCTATAGTTCCTTTTTTATTATAATACTCCTCACATATAATAGAGAAAGGAAAATTACAGGCAGACTTGGAGGGAGTATATTTTACTCATTACAGTACTAATATAACTAGAGTATTCTACTTTATAATTATAATGTCTTTAACGTTTGGAAAATAAATCATTTTATTTTTGTAAAGGTGAAAAAATAAGATGTGAATTCCACCCTCAACCATATCATTCCCAAATTATCTTTATTTTTGTTTTTATTAAAAAAATCAAGTAAATGAGAAAGTTAAGAAATATTCGAGATAAAGCTTATATATGTAAAGCTTTATTACTAACATGACAGCTTAAAACGAAAACATTTGAATGAAAATGTTCAAATAGAGAAACGGTTTTTTTAACATGTGTTCTAAGAGCACACGATAAGATACTGGCGCTGTTTGGTAAACGGCATATTGGCCAAATTTCAGCATATTGGAGAGGTTTAGCATGTTTGACTTGCGAATATGCTATTTAGAGCGTTTGGTTAATGGCATATTGAAATAGCATATTAAGGTCCAATATGCTATTTTGCAATATGCTGCTTTTACTAGCATATTGGGTTAGCGGATTAGAGAGATAATAAATTGTCATATTTAACCCTCTTAAAAAATACTAACCTTCCTTTTATATATTTAATAAATTATTTATTCATATCCTTATTTGTCATTTTACAAAAGATCTAAACAATCTGCTAATTTAAATCTGCCAATTACCAAACACCTCTAAAACAATTCTACTAAATAAATATGCTAGTCAAATCTGCCAAATCATTCTGCTAGTCAAA
>JAGPOY010001125.1:0-18783 GCA_018983105.1 Silene uniflora
CATTAATATTCTTAATTTTACTACTCCCGTTGTTACTTATATTACTTTCACTACCCCGCCCGCTCGTTGTTACTTTTATTACTTTCACTACCTCGCTCATTGCTAATATTGTTACTTTCACTACCCCGCCGTAATTATTGCTACTTTTACTACAGCCGCATTCGTATTGATAATTTCACTACTCTTGTTGTTACTTCTATTACTTTCACTACCCCCGGTTGTTGCTAATATTGGTACTTTGACTATTCAAGTGAGTGATGACCCTCGTATTACTATATCCAATGTTAATACAATTATTTTCACTACTATGAAAATTATTTTTACTATTTAGGCATGCAATTTTAAGGGACTTATATATTTAAATAAATATATTACATATATGCATTAAATTAAGCCACAACAATTATGGAAAATTATAATTTTTTTTGGAAATCTAACTTATTTATTTACATTTTAATAGTTTCCAAAATATAACATACTAATATTATATTCGTGTATGTTAAAAAATTAACATCTTTTTTATATAATTAATAATTTAATACCAAAAGTGGGGCATGTTTATTTTAAGGAAAATATCCATATTCTGATATTTTCTAAATTTATACTTAAGGCAAAACTATATAATATTTGCATTGAAATCCCTTGTTCAGGTCCATCGCACAGTGCTATGATTAAAAACCATATAGTATAATTAATTTGTATAGATTTATTTATTTACATTCAAGTCCCTTGGTTTCTGGAATTAATATATAGTACTAGTATGGGTGCCCGGCTTCGCCCGGGCTACCTCTATTTAGCATTAAAATTTATTTTCAATTAAATAAAATTACTTTAAAGTTGAATAACTCATAAATTTAGCATTGATATATTTTTCTATGACATATATTAAAACTACGATGAAATAAATTATGAGACAAAATCATTACTCCAGCTATTAATATTTTACTTAAATCGATTGATTGTTAGCTAGATGTTCATATATAATTTCTTTTGTTGTTAGTTTTATTACATTCGTTATTAGTATTGTTACTTTCACTACTCCCGCCGTAATTATTGCTACTTTCACTACAGGCGCATTAACATTGATAATTTTTACTACTCTCGTTGTTATTTATATTACTTTCACTACCCCGCCCGCTCGTTGCTAATATTGTTACTTTCACTACCCCGCCGTAATTATTGCTACTTTTACTACAGCCGCATTAGTGGTTACTCTCGTATTACTATATCCAATGTTAATACAATTCTTTTCACTACTAAGAAAATTATTTTTACTATTTAGGAATGCAATTTTAAGAGACTTATATATTTATATAAATATATTACATATATGCATTAAATCAAACCAAAAAAATTATGGAAAATTATATTTTTTTTTTGGAAATCTAACTTATTTATCTACATTTTAATAGTTTCCAAAATATAACATACTAATATTATATTCGTGTATGTTAAAAAATTAACATCTTCTTTATATAATTAATAATTTAATACCATAAGTGAGCATGTTTATTTTAAGGAAAATCTCCATATTCTGATGTTTTCTAAATTAATACTTAAGGCAAAACTATATAATATTTGCATTGAAGTCCCTTGTTCAGGTCCATTGCACAGTGCTATGATTAAAAACTATATAGTATAATTAATTTGTATAGATTTATTTAATTGCATTGAAGTCCCTTGGTTTCTGGAATTAATATATAGTATTGATTGATTGATTGATTGATTGATTATTTCGTAGACGTAGACCGATAAACGAAAATCCAACAATTTAGGTGAGTGGGGCTTCGGCCTTCACGGCCTATGGCTAGTTGCAGACAACAAGTTAGCCAAAAATTTTATTAATTGATTTGTGCTACAACTTCGTTCAATTGGTTTACAAATCAATATTTGAACAACAGATTATATGTATGTACTCGTATATCTTATGACTCTAGCAACACGCTTCTGCATTCATAAAACAAGACACGCATATGGCATATGCCGGATAGCTCTATACGTTCATGTCACATAGTCCACCAAAGACTCAAAGACTATGATATGGTTTCTGAGATGGTTGAAGTTGGGATGTAAATTGTGGCCCAAATCGATCCGAAATTGAATCGACCTCAAGGAAAAAAACTCTAGTCAAATCCAACTTTTAAAAACTCATCCTTGGACCTTGATCCACCACTATTTAAAAACTTATATTATTCGAATCACTATTGGAAAACTCGAACTAAATTCAAACCCGAACCATTCATACATGACCCCAATCTAATCAAATATTCTTGAACATTTAGGCTTGGTTAAACTTAAAATTTCAAGTTTCAAATAAGAGTTTTGATGATATGGTGGGTCGGGTTTGCATATGACGCGGATATATATGGTTTTAAAAAAAGTTCAATGGACATGGGTAAGTATATTTAAAAATTTTGGGTGTGGATATGGATCAGCGATCCATCCAATAAGTAAGTGGATCGGGTTTAGATCTTGCAAAATTCGATCCAACCTGGTCCATTCTCATCATCCCTAAGTTGAAGGTTTACTTTCAAGTAGATCTTTCAAAATTGACCGACCCATACCCGACTCAAGACCCGAGTTTGAGCCGAATTCGGATTTATCCGACTCAATATAACCCAAAACAAATGTTTATTATTGCTAACCGATTATTATTCATAAATAACTTGACAATATATAATTAACTCGAAAATGACTAGATTCCGAAATGACCCGCCCTTGTCGCTCTTTGTGGTGGTTTTAGGGGTACTTGTAGAGTGGTTGGACAACGGAAAAGACAGTGGACCGACGCTGACGTGGGAGTTACAATGATTCGACGCTGTGGTTAATTTTTGATTGGGGATGTTGACGGCTAGACACCATTTTGGCAAATACTTTCAAAATCGACCCAAGATAACAAATACTTTATTTTTGAACATTATTTTTAAAAATCGTTCAAATAAGATGTTGTAGTCCTATAGATTCATTTAAATTTTAAATTTAAACTAATAAACTCCGTAGTCCGTCCGTATACAAAGTGGTAGTAAGGAAAATCTCTCCAAAGAAGAGGGCATAATAGTAATTTAGCTAGCACAGCAAACTAGCAAAGCTTACAAAAGACGCCCAACAAAAAAATAGCGGGAAATTTATGCTGTGCGATTACAATTGATCATTTCCAATTTTCCATGTAGGTGACGGACTGACGGATAATGACCCAGTTTAAGAAACCAATCATTTAAAATTCAGCTCTAAATCAAGAATTTTAATCGATACCATAGTACTCATTTAGCTACGATTATTTAAGATCGTTTTATATTTACTTCCATTTTTTTTACTATAAGCTATTCACTTATTCATAGAGTACAAGTTTAAACGGTCTTAAACAAGAATTACCGCTTTTAACTACAGAGTACTTATTTGACAGTGTCTTTTAACATTTCTCAAAGCTTCCTTCATTTCTTAGTCTTTAAGGGTTACCTTTTTACTGTTCATCCAACACTCAAAAAAGAAACAACAAAAAAGTTCACAACTTTCATCTTAGTGTTTGTACTAGGTTTGAAATTTCTCCCTTTTTTCTTGGTTACACTGTTTAAATTTCCTTTGCAGTTAAGGAAACCCACAAAAATTTTCAACTTTTTTGTGTATATTACTGTTATGTGTAGCATTATATATGATGTGTTTTGATTGTTTGATGATTTTGTGAGTTTAGAGATACCCATTAAAGTTTTATTCTTTTTGTGGGTTTTTGTGGTCTGTATACACAACTGGTATGATACTTGACTAGTCTTAAACTTAAACGGATAGTGCCGTCTTAAATGGGAATTTGTGACCATTGTTTATTTGTGTAACATAATGATGAATTTTGATAATTTGATTATTTTGTGAGTTAAGACTTTAGGTATCCACTTAATTTTCACATTTTTTTAATGGGTTTTTCTTTTGTGTATGTTAACATATTATGTTTATATTGTTATGTCATTATTATTGTGTAAATTAATGATGGGTTTTGATTGTTGATGCTATTTTTTTGTAGTTACATGTGCTATTGGTGGTAAATTGATGATGGAAGTAGATGTTGGTATGGAGGGTTTAGGTGATTTTGATGAGGAAAGAGGTAGGAAGTCTGGCTTCCTTGATAAGGTGTTTTCATGGTCTATTGATGACATCTTCAATGATGATCTCTACCGGGATCAGGTTCGCGTTTTTCTCTTCCTCATTTGTCGAATATTTGTTCTCTTCATCTCTTGAGTATGTGATAATTTTTGTGAGTGTTCCGTTTTCTATGATGGATTTGTTGTTTCATACTCTCAAAGCGTTTTCTACTCCTCCTGTCACAATCATTTGTTTACCTTTGGTTAAAATAGTTCTCTCAAAGAATATAAAAGGTAAACAAATGACCGAGACAAAGGGAGTAGTTTCCTTTCTAGAATGGATGTGAGAAAGCTATGTTCTTTTTTGTGAGTAATGGAATTATGGGTCTTGGAAGATAAGTGTTCAAATTGAATGCAAAAACGAGGCGGGATAGTATAATCTGTAGTTTTGATGTTTGTGTAATTGCGTACTGTGAAACTTTCTTAGCTTGCGATTCATAACCAAGGAGTCCTAATGGATGATTACACCCATGAATTGTGAATAGCTAACTCGAGTGTGTCGGAAACTATCTATGATCACTCACTGGGATTGGGGGTGGAAGGCTATGTTTCTGGTGTTTAAGTTGTCTTATGGAAATTCTAAGTGGAGTGGACAGTGTTTTGTGCTCGTCTGAGTAATAACCTCTTTTTTTTTCTTTTGTGCTCTGTATTTTTCTTTCCACCTTTTCCATTGCCATTATTCCTCACTGTTAATCAGGTAAGGCTATGTTATTGCTGTTAGCCTGTTATCGTCGATCATCAAACATCTGCTATAATAACTCACATAGGAATTAGGAAGTACTCCGTATTAGTTTAGTGAATGTGTCTCATAGTTGATTTGTCTAGCTTAATATTCTGATATCACCATTGATGCATTTATCTTTATGTAAATTTGTATGTAAAATCTCACAGGAAATGAGTTGATGTCTGATAGTTGGTTATGTTTTACAGGTCAAGAAAATACCGGAATCATTTGAAACAGTGCACGAGTATTTCGGCTCTTTTATTTATCCCTTGCTAGAAGAAACACGGGCGGACCTTTGTTCAAGCTTAGAGATTTTATCAAGGGCACCATTTGCCGAAGTATTGTCTTATAAGAAAATCAAACCGCGTGGCCACTCGCTCCTTTATGATATTAATGTTGGTGGTTGGAGGAACAAGTTTAATGACCGTGGTAAGGAGCCCTACAAAACGATGCCTGATGATGTCTTTGCCATTGTGAAGTCTCGTCCTGAAACTTATGACGACTTGCAAATGGTGGCTCGAACTTGGGTTTTAGCATCTGTCACAAAAATCCCACGGAGCAGTTCTGAGGATGATACTGTTGATGAGAGTTCTTCCACATTATTCACGGTAGAAACATCGAAAGACATTGGTGAACTGGATGATGGCTATAAGTCACTGTTCTTAATCTTCTTGACAAACACCATCACATACAAAAGAATATGGAAGGCCTTGCATATGCATGTAAATTTGAACATAATCGGAGGAGTTCTGCAAAGAAATCCCTTGGTAAGTGTCACTTTTGCTATGTTGATTGTTAATAGATAATCTTTATGAGAAGCTGTGTATGCAATATGCGTAATCAGTCCGTATCCGTATGTATTCCTTATATCACGCATTCACGCTTAATATATTTGTCCTTGAAGAGGGTGCTCAGCTTGAAGCCTTAATAGCCTCATCATTGATATCCACTTCATCAAATTTTTACTGTCCCCATTTGACTGTTGTTGTCAAATGATCTCGACTTTGATCGTTCAATTCTTTTCTCAAAATGTTCTGATTGCATTCATGTTCTTTCATATGTCATTAGGCAACCCTTTCAGTTAACTCCCTTGTTTCTCATCATGATTTGTGACAATAACAGGATGGAGATATGCATGATCCTCGTGATGCCGCGTTTAATGGACTTTCTGAAAATTTACACATGGATTTATCGTCAAAACTTAATCCCTCTCAAATAGAAGCAGTTTCAGCTTCCCTTCAAGCAACAGAATGCTACCATAAGTCTCAGGTTCAACTAGTTTGGGGTCCACCTGGAACTGGGAAAACAAAAACGATTGGCACATTGCTATATCTTCTCTTAAAGAAGAATGTCAGGACGCTGACATGTGCTCCAACAAACGTTGCCATCACAGAGGTAGCTAGCCGTGTTTTGGACTTAGTGAGAAACTCTTCGGAGGAGGACTCAGCTGAGTCATTTGGCTTCCTCGGAAACATACTTTTGTTTGGAAACAAACAACGTCTGAGAGTAAGCTCGGATATCGAAGATATATATCTCGATCATCGTGTAAAGAGGCTAGCAGAGTGTTTTGCCCCTCTGACTGGTTGGAGGAGCTGTTTTCCATGCTTGTCTACTTTTCTTGAGAAATGTGTTTCAGACTACGAAGTTTTCGTAGATAATGAATTGATTAAATTACGGGAACAAGGCATTGAAGATGCTGTTGCTAAACGACTGATCGATTCATTTCTGGATTTTGTCAAGTCTCGATTTATTGCTGCTGCAAATAATGTCAGACGCTGTATATCAATTTTTAGTACTCATATAGCAAGAAGGTATATTGGGGAATGTAACGTCTCATACATGAGAAGTCTCATAGACCTGCTGCAGTCCTTTGAACTAATGCTGTTGAAAGATTATACTGATACTGATTCTGAAGAATTACTGAAACTGTTTTCTGCTACTGAAGTTGAGGATTCTCAGCATGATATGTTACCATTGATTGAAGTGCAGAGGCAACAATGCATTTCCGTCTTGAAAACTTTGCATAAGTCTCTTGGTGATCTTGACCTTCCTTATGCCACAAGTTATGAATCGTTGACCGAAATGTGTTTCCGAATGGCATCATTAATTTTCTGCACTGCTTCCAGCTCCTCAAAGCTCTACTATATGCCAGTTGAGCCTTTAAGCCTCTTGGTAGTTGATGAAGCTGCACAACTTAAGGAATGTGAATCAGCTATACCTCTGCAACTCCGTGGTCTAAGGCATGCTATTCTTTTTGGGGATGAATGCCAGTTGCCAGCTATGGTTCAAAGCAATGTAAGTTAAATTTGGTGGTAATTCATGTTTTTATATGATTTTTATCTGCCTGAATATATATGGAGTGTCTATACCTGGTTAAAAGATCTCTTTTGCAGGTTTCAGCGGGCGCTGGTTTTGGAAGAAGCTTGTTCCGGAGACTAAGTTTGTTGGGTTTGGAAAAATACCTATTAAACATGCAGTACAGAATGCATCCTTCAATCAGTGCTTTTCCAAATACAGAGTTCTATTTTAACCAAATTTTGGATGCCCCCAGTGTTCAGAGTAAGGTTTATGAGAGGCGGTATCTTGCGGGGGAAATGTTTGGCCCTTATTCATTCATAAATATTTCGGAGGGACAAGATGAGGTTGATGATGATGGTCGCAGCCGTAGAAACATGGTCGAGGCTGCTGTTGTGGCAAAAATTGTGAAAAATCTGTACAAGAGTATGTATTACATACTGTTTTCAGTGTTTTGTGAGCAATTTTAGTCTTTTTAAGTGATGTTACACAGTTCTATTTTAAGATTTTCCTCTGTTATAGACTACTTATTAGAACTGGAGTAGATGTTTATAAATGTTACTGAACATAGTTATCTTTTATTATCATTTCATCAAATTCTCGGGATAGAAGTGCCCGACATTAAAAAAAGAGATCACAAGTAACTTGCTATATATGTGTGGTATATATGAACTATATTTTTCAATTGAAGTAGGAGTTTCTGCCCCGTTATATATGTTGTTGTTAAGTGCATTCGTTTGTCATATTCGTCTACTTGTTATTTGCTTTGGTTAATGCACTCTGTAACACTTGTAACACTTTTACCTAGGTGCAGCTTGGAGTCAGTCAACTAAGAGGATTGCTATTGGCATAGTGTCGCCATACGCCGCCCAAGTTGTGGCCATTGAGGATTTGCTAGGAAAAAGGTACGAGAACCTCCCCAATTTTGCAGTGAAGGTGAAATCTGTTGATGGATTTCAAGGTGGAGAGGAGGATATAATAATACTATCGACAGTAAGAGCTAATAATTCAGGACAAGTCGGCTTTATTTCAGATTGTCAACGTACTAATGTGGCTCTTACCCGGGCAAGGTATGAGCTTGTTTGAAGTTCTGTCTTACAATGCGTTGGTTTCTGAAAAATGAAAACAATTTCTGCTTATTGTTGATCTACAACCATTGAATGAATTTTTGTATTTTCTTCAGACATTGTCTTTGGGTGCTTGGCAATGAAAGAACACTTGTTAGGAGTGATTCAATATGGAAGAAGTTGGTCTGTAATGCGCAGGCGCGCAACTGTTTATTCAATGCCGAGGGAGATAAAAGCTTGGCCGAAGCCATGATAAACATGAAGGAAGAGCTAAATCAACTTGATGATTTGCTTAATAAGAATAGTATAGTTTTCAAGAGTGCCAGATGGAAGGTATACTTTATGTGTTTATTTCTGACGGGTTTCCTTTACCCACGATTTATACTACTCCGGAAGTCTACATTTTAATGAATTTTCTGTCGTATCTCATTTTTCAAGGTTCTATTCAGTGACAATTTTGTCAAGTCCTTTTCAAAGCTTCCATCAGCACGGGCAAAGAAGTCAGTGATGAACGTTCTTGTTAAACTATCAAATGGCTGGAGGCCAAAGAAAATCCGAGTTGATCCAGTCTGTGACAGTGCTATTCAAATTGTCAAGCAATACAAAGTTGAAGGTCGATATATTATTAGCACAATTGACATCATTAAGGAAACAAGATACATCCAAGTAATGAAAATTTGGGATATTGTATCTCTGGAAGATGTTTCAGCGCTGGTTAAAAGGCTAGACAACGTCTATGGTGCATTCACTAATGATTTCTTGAGTCGCTGCAAAGAAAGAAGTCTTGAGGGGTATGCTTTCTTATAGATGTCATTACAGATTAAACAAGCAGTATTCATGGTTTTAGTAAGATTATTTTTTGCTGTCATTTTTTAACTAGCCAACTCTATCAATGCCTGATTATTGTGCTATCATGTTGAAACCCAACTTTTCTAGGGATTTTGAGGTCCCAACAACTTGGAGCACATCGATGGATATTGTCCGACACAAGAACATCAGTGCTGAATCGAGAAATGCTAGTGATGACTACCTGGATCCTGTAAATTATGCTGAAAATTCAAAAGTGAGCGAGAGTTTAATATTGATGAAGTTTTACTCGCTATCTGCTGGTACAGTGGGACATTTGCTATCTGACTCAGATGGCCAGGCGTTGGACTTACCATTCGAAGTAACAGATCAAGAAAAGGAGATAATTTTGCATGATAAGAGCTCTTTTATTTTAGGACGGTCTGGTACCGGAAAGACGACTGTGTTGACTATGAAACTTTTCCAGAAAGAGCAACTCCATCAGATGGCTTTGGAAGGACTTTCAGATGATCGGACTCTACATTATTTCCACTCCAAGGAGATTCGGGACAGTGAAAGTGTCTTACGTCAACTGTTTGTGACAGTTAGTCCAAAACTTTGTTATGCCATAAAGCAGCATGTTTCTCATCTGAAAAGGTATATGATTAGCTTTATTACGGCTTTCTGCATAGTTGTATTTGTGTTTTTCTAGAAATTGTTCAAGGCTAGACTCTCCGACTTCAGCAGAAGAAATGATCGGCATATGTTGTGGAGTTGTATATATATACAAGTTACAACTTGCATGTAATACATCACAAAATTTTCCAAAATATTAAGAAGGTGCAGAATGCATATATGTGATTCCTATTATCCTTTATCAAAAAAAATTCTGAACTTTTTCATGTCCCTACTTTTCCTGGTTCTTTTGTATTCAGATAATAGCATAGCATTCTCGGCTCCTTTGCATCGAAATATTGTTGAATTCTTGTAACATATGTTTGAGTTTATGTTGCTACATCTGCTAAGCTTCCAATTCTTTTTTCTACAGTTTTGCTCGGGGTGAGAACAGTTCAGCAGAAAGTGTCTCGAATGATACTGATGATTTAGATAATGGAGAGCAGTTCAGGGACATCCCAGATTCATTTGTTGGTGTCCCACCAAAGTCATATCCACTTGTAATAACTTTCAACAAGTTCTTGCTCATGATTGATGGCACGTTGGGTGCGTCGTTCTTTAACAAATATCATGACGAAGTTGGGTCTTCAGGATGTGCTAGTCCGGGAACAGCTGAATTTTTAATGAAAAGGAAAGAGGTTGACTACGATAAGTTTTGTATGTTCTATTGGCCACATTTCAATTCACAGCTCACCAAAAAGCTTGATGCCTCTAAAGTTTTCATAGAGATTATTTCTTGTATTAAAGGCGGGATCTTAGTTGGGGAGACTGTGGATGGGAGGCTTACCTTGGAAGACTATCTTATTCTATCAGAGGGAAGAACGTCAACCTTAAGTCATGAGAAAAGGGATGCCATTTATCATATATTCTTAGATTATGAAAAGATGAAATTGGAGAGAAGAGAATTTGATTTGGCTGATTTTGTGAATGATCTTCATAGACGATTAAAGCATGGAAGATACGATGGAGACTTCATTGACTATGTTTATATAGATGAAGTTCAGGATTTGACAATGAGGCAAATTGCGCTTTTCAAATATGTCTGTAGAAATGTTGAAGAGGGGTTTGTGTTTTCAGGTGATACAGCACAAACAATCGCTAGAGGAATTGATTTCAGATTCCAAGATGTGAGATGCTTGTTTTACAAGGAGTTTTTGTTAAGTAAAACAAATGATGAAAGACGTGGAATTCACGAGAAAGGTTATATATCTCCTATTTTTCAACTGAGCGAGAATTTCCGAACCCATGCTGGGATTCTGAAACTAGGACAAAGTGTTATAGACCTTATATATCATTATTTCCCTCATTCTATTGACATCTTGAGCCCTGAAACTAGTAGAATATTTGGAGAGGCTCCAATATTACTTGAGTCCGGATCTGATGAGAATGCCATCGTTACAATATTTGGCAACATTGATAATGTGAGTTGCAATCTTGTTGGGTTTGGAGCTGAGCAGGTTATTCTGGTACGAGATGAATCTCTTCGGCAAGAAATATCAAGCTATGTTGGAAAGAATGCTCTGGTGCTAACAATTGTCGAGTGCAAGGGATTAGAGTTTCAGGTAAAGCTATATCATGCATTCCTAACTGCTGTGGAGATGTCCCTACTCCCGAGTATCTTGTACTTGATGTTTACTACTTATTTAAACGAAACAATATGCTATGTTGAGCTTTCAAAAGGCTACCATGCTTAACGAAGTTAGTTTTCTAGCATCATCTGAACGCCATTTATGTAATATATATACTCTATCTGTCCGTCTATCCATGATAAATTTCTTGGTTTCTATTTTGGGGTGTTTCTTTTTTGTTTGTGAATTATGTACATCGCATGTTTAATCATCTTGGATTCTCATCCGCATCTGTTATCTTTTTTAGTTTAGTTCACTAAAACCTAAGAAATTCATTCATGTACCGAGGAAGTTGCATAGTTATCTGAGCTGATGTTCCTTTCAAAGTCTATTTTGAATGGATAGTCATTTACTCCATACATCTCTGCTGAATACATTTAGGAATATATAATGTGACACCACAAGCTTCTGATCACACGATTATGTTGCATTTGCAGGACGTCCTCTTGTACAACTTCTTTGGGTCATCCCCACTGAGAAATCAGTGGAGGGTTATATATGAGTATATGAATGTTAAGGATCTCTTTGATTCTACATTACCAGTGTCTTTTCCAGAATTTAACTCTGCAAAGCACAATGTTCTGTGCTCGGAGCTAAAGCAGTTGTATGTTGCTATCACTCGCACACGGCAAAGACTATGGATATGCGAAAATAAAGAGGATCTTTCTAAGCCCATGTTTGATTACTGGAAGAAGAAGTGTGTTGTTCAGGTTAGAGAATTGGACGATTCTCTTGCTCGTGCAATGCAAGTTGCTAGTAGTCCTGAGGAGTGGAAGGCACGGGGCAAAAAGGTTTAACAAAGTTTATCCGAATATTTTTTTTTTCTTTTTCAAACCTTCATATTATCAGTAAAAACTAATGAAATTGGTTTAATTTTCTACAGTTGTTAGCTGTGGAAAATTATGAGGTGGCAACCATGTGCTTTGAAAGAGCTGGCGATAAGCACTGGGAAACTCTTGCTAAGGCTTCAGGGCTGAAAGCATCGGCTACTCGAATGAATGAACTAAATCCTGAAGAAGCCTCGAACATTCTTAGGCAAGCTGGTGAACTATTTGAAAGCATCAGTGTATATGGGAAAGCTGCAGATTGCTATTTTGAATTGAAGGAGTTCTATAAAGCAGGTATGGCGCAACAGACCTTCTATTTTTAAGCTAAATCGTTTATTTGCTGACATTAGGGTATTAAGTGATTGGTAGTTTGAACCTAATTATGTGTCAATCAAGTATGGCGCAACAGACCGTCCATTTTATTTGTGTTATTTGTATGACTGAGTTATCGTCCTGTTTATTGCATTTTTAAGCTCCCTGCAGCAGCAGGCCTTAGATTCAACCAATATGTGACAATGCTCTGCAAACTTTAGAAATCCCCAATACACTTGCAAATAGCCTGTGATTTTGGAATTGCTTGGTTATCATTGTGATTATTTGTATATATTGATTTTATTATCCTGTCATTAGTCTTCCTAGTTAATTATACTAAGTTTTTCAAATATTATTTCCAGGGAGTTTATATTTTCAGCATTGTGACGATTCATATCGTGAAAGGGCCGGTAAATGTTTCACATTGGCCGGGTGTTATGAGCTTGCTGCTACCGTTTATGCCAAGTGTAATAGGTTTTCCGAATGCTTATCTTCATGCACAAATGGGAAATTGTTTGATATGGGTTTGCAGTATATTCAGTATTGGAAGCAGCAGAACACAGCTAATGATTTGGATATGATTGAACAAGTGTTTCTTGAAAATTGTGCTCTTTCTCAGCTCCAACAGGATGATAAAAAAGGAATGATGAAATTTGTGAAAGCCATCTGCTCGGAGGATTCCAGGCGCGCCTTTCTAAAGAAGTATGGGTGTTTTGATGAACAACTCATTTTGGAAGAAGAATTAGGGAATTTCTCAAAGGCTGCTGATATTGCCAGGGAAAGAGGGGAGTTTTTACTTGAGGCGGAGTTTTTGCATAAGGGTGGACTTTTCAAGGAAGCCTGTGAATACTTTTTGTGGCATGTTTTTGCTGGTTGCCTTTGGGCTAAAGGAAGTAAAGGCTGGCCTTTAAAACAATTCCAGCAGAAGGAAGAACTGTTATTGAACGCCAAAGTGTCCGCTCACAGCTCCGGGGAACAACTCCTATACCAGAATGTGTGTACTGATGTCCTGATTTTCCTGGACAGAAATTACTTGCTCCGTCAGTTGCACGAATTTTTGATTTCCTTTCAGAATCGCAAGAATCTCAGAGGAGTAGTAGTTTCTACCAGAAAAATCCTGGACTTAATATTGGATACTCACCCTTCAAAGTATGAATTGGAAATCGACCTGGTAACAGATCCTGCCATGCATTCACTGCAGAGGATTTCCCAAGACAAAGTCTCTTTCGAGACGATGATTTATTTTTGGAAGTCATGGCAAGAGATCATGTTGACAATATTGAACTACTTTGACGCATTTGGAACAAATGAAAGCGATCATGATCTTGAAGTTGGAGAATTTTGTTTAAACTATCTTGGGGTCCGGAAACTGCCTTCTAATACAGGTCCAGTTTATGTGTGTCTATATCCTGATGCTGAATGGTTGAAAGAGGTGAACAAAGGGTTTTTAAAGAAGTTCGGGAAGTTAGTTAGCATCGATGTCCTTGACTTGTTAGCTGCTGGACGAAACCATTGGTCTACGGAGTTATTTTCGACAGGTATGAAAGTTTTAAAAGTTCTTGATGAACTTCAGAAGAGGGGAAAAGTGGGTATTTTCTCTGAGTTCAGCAAGGCCAGGATTTTCCAGTTGATTTATGAAGTCGCGCAGTCGCTTTCTTCTTTCAAATCTGCTAAAACAAAGCCTCAGGAATCACCATTACAGAAATATTCTGGCAACTCCATGGAGACATACTTTTTCTTGATCTTTCCTCTAGACTGGAGAAGAGTGGCAAGCGAAGACTTTATATGTTTGAGGGAGATGAAAGTCTCATCCAACATGTTGGAAGGATTCATGTCGATGAATCTCGAAGGGAAAGAAGCACTTACATATGGGCAGCTTGGACGGGTTGCCATGGGGCTCCTTGGAATGCCCAGGTGTAAAACAGACCTATATGAGACTGTCGTGAGCCGACTTCATAGTAATTCTCCTTGGAAGTCGTTTTTTGAGGTCCTCTCGACATGGAAACAATCAGTACCCATTGGCAACAGGAGTGAAGCTCCGGAGATTTCCCTTGCTTGCAAACTTCTTGGTTCTCTATCTGATGCTTATCGTGCTAATTGGAGAGCATGGGATTACATATCCCCTTATTGTTTTCTATATCTAGCAGACCGTCTAATGGTTTCCCTTCTAGAATTCCAGGGTCGAATGTTCATAACTAGATCGTCTCTTGTTGAATGGTTCACACATCTTGGATGGAAAGCCGATCTCATCAAAAATTTGTCAGCTAATAAGGGTAAATTGGGTTTTTTGTATGATGCTTATGATTTTCTGGCTCGTGTAGTCCATAACCTTCTGGTGAACACTCGTGAAACTGTAGAATGGGTCAAAAAAGTTGGCATCATTGCCAAAGATAACTTTCCTGTGCTTTTACTGAGACTAGTTATTATGTTGTGCTTGATTCATTTGAACAATGTGAAAAAGAAGAGTTATAAAGATAAACTTCAAGATGTATTGAGCAGGGGAGAAGTTACTTCACAATTACCACCAGTCTTTCGAGAAGCTCTTCGAAAAAGGACTACCATGGGTATTATCCATGCTATTGCCTTAGCTCTGAAATCTATCGGAGATCCTCTGGTGATTGTAAGCATAGGAGCTGTCTCCTCGCCTCTTTCTTGTAATGATGCCATTTTTCTCGATATTGCCAACCAAAATAAGGAGGATCTGTTGAGAATATTGTTCCCAAGTAATGTGATTGCCAGTCAAGGAGGAGTCGGTGTTGGTCATTCTTTGGGTAATATCGGTCATCAGGCTAGTGCCAACAATCAAGAGACGGTAGTTAGGGATTTGGGGTCTAAGATAATCGTGGATTGGAATGTATGGGAACTTTTTGAGACACTGAAGTTGGTCAGAGAGAATAATGAAAAAAGTTGGCAGAAATTTGTGTCGAATGCTGCAAATGTTAAGGTAAATATGTACTCTCTGTATCTCACCCATTTCCTTACATACTCCTTTGTGGCCCGTCAGAGCAATTTGTTTACGTTTTGTATTTCGTTTTAAGGTTTGTATTTTAAAAAGACAGTTTTGCTCTCTTTCTTCCCCTGAGTTGTACCCTTATAAGTTATGACTAGTAAATTGTCGCATCTCACTTGGATGCGGTTCATAAGAAACCGATATAAAAGCAAACGTAAACAAATGGATATGACAAAGGAAGTAACTAATATTATCGGCATAAGTGTCTTGTTGCTTATCCTGACCATCATTTCTGATGGGTTTCTAACAGGTCCAGGTTGACAAATTACATGACCTCCTGAGAACAGTTTCAGCTGCTGAAGCAGTAAATGAATCTTGTGATGATTACAGCAGCGGCATGTTAGCAGAATCTGAATGCATGCTTCTTGAGTTACGTCTATTATCTGCAGTTTTGGCTACAAGGTTAGTTCACATTGTTTGTCTGAGAATTAGGCCTTTAGTATTGGTTATGGCATTTGCGCTGCTCAGGTAATCGCTTTGATTTTGATGTCTCGGAAATACCTTCTCATTTATCCACTCATCCACTCCACAATACTGTTTTATTTGTAAATTGCGCCTCAAGAGTAATTTGTAGCGCACGAGTTTTCCATGCTTAAACGCCCTTTTTCTTTCTACAGTGGACAACAGTTGAAGGATAGCATGGTACTAATCAGAGACAGTACAGAGAAACTGCTGTCAGGAAAACAGACATTCGAGTACTTCATTGGTCCATTGGTTCCCCATGTGGACCCAGAGAAACATCACACTGACAATGTTGTCGAAGAGGGGGAAATTGACGGTAATGCTGATCAAGAAGCTACCTTCGAAGAGGCTGATGATACATCTCCTGCTACAGATGGAAATCAAGGGAGCAGCAAGGGTGCAGAGAAGAACAAAGGGAAGCAGAACAAGAAACGAAAGCAAAAGAAGAAAGGCAAAAAGAAGTAGAAACTCAAAAGGCAATCAATCAGATGTTGCAGCAGCTGTTTATTTTGGCAAAAACTATGGTAATCATGGAGTAGTGCATAAATGAAGAATGATTGTCAGTTTTTGTAATTAATCCGTCGTCGTGAATAGATGGTTTCTTGCTTTCTTTTACTGCTATGCAAACATCTATGCTGCCGAAGTGCAGAGTAATATTATCAGCATTTAGTACCGAGTAATTTTGTATGTTACCCTTTTTTTTGGTGCCCCGAAACTAATTATTTGCTATTACACGGGACTAGCTACCCCAAATACATCCTCCCTAAGGATTGAACGAAGCTGGTTAAAAGGTATATCTAAATGCGTAATTGAAGTACTTGAGATCACTCCTTGATTAGCTAGCATGTCAGCCGCCTTATTAGCTTCTCTATAGATATGTTCGAGCTTGATTTGCCAATGATTCTCCTTTATCAGCTCCTTGCACCTTTGTACGATAAACTTTAGATTGTTACTTACCAATCCGTCTTCATTAATGAGGTTAACGCAAGGAACATTATCCATGTGAACAAGCAGCTTCGAAACACGGAGGGATTTCGCTCTTTCCAAACCTGCTAACAGTGCCAATAACCCTTTGAAATACCAGATTTGATCTTTTCAGCAGATGAAATTAATTGCACCAGTTGATCTTGCTTGAGTTAAGAACTTAAAGACTGTCTTAATCCAAGACCTCTCACAATTTTATTTTATTTTCGCTTCTATTTTAATCAGATCCGAGTCTATGACGGTCTTAAAACAAGAATTGGTGTAATTATATAAGTTGTCTAATTTAACCCATATTTAAGTACGAGTAATGTTTTAAAATAAATATAAGAATATTTTATTTCAAAAGTATTAAAATTAGATTATTTTTGTCACTTTTATAATCAATATATCTATCTATATATTATTAAAGGAAGCTTTTTTCGAGCGATTTCATTGGCTGATTTTTTCAGGCGATTTAATTGGTTATAGCTAATACTAATAAATAATGCAAAATTTTCGAACTACTAAAATTATTTATTAAATTTGTTATTATCTAAATAGAATAGAATATATACTATGATTGGTGCATATATGTGAAAATCAATCCATAACACGTTAATAGCATTTGGCACATACCTAAAGACTTCACCGGAAGTAAACAAAAATAACAATTATGGGTGTAAGAGTTTGACAAGGAAAAAACCACGACAAGTCGATATTATCCCACAATCATATAAAAGAGGTCTTTCACCTCTTTGCTTTTACAAATTATCATAGTCAATGTCTATTACTCGCATGTTTTATTTTGCCAATGTCTATTTGTTCAATTGATTTTCACCTACCATTATTTCGTTGAGCTAATATCAATCTTCGAAGAAGTGTGTTAACGTTACTAACTTTAATTTATCTCGTGTGTTTAGGTTGATTTATCGCGTAGCTTTTGTTGCAAGATGGTATAGTCTGATGATGTTACGAGATAATATGACTACGAAGGTATCAACATTAAAGAATATTTGCAATTTAGCAAAGTATATGATTGATATGCTATACGTTTGATTTATATGCATAGTTATTTAATTTTTTATCCTATTTTTTGTTTAATTGAAGTTCTAATCAATGGTTTTCATAATATTTCTAGGGCAAGGGAACCCAAGATTGCTAGATTAGTGGATCATTGGTAATTATAGGGTTCCAAATTTTTGCAACTCCGTATAAAGGTAATTATAAGTCCTTTATCTTTCTAGGTGCATAAATAAATACTTCGTAATTACCCTGTCTTCCTTGTGACAGGGGTGTATCCGTCGTAACTTTGCAACAGGTCAAATACAACCCACAAGACAAGACAAAAGCAAATTATCTAGGGAATAGTCATCAGATCTAATTTGTCTTATCTACTAATATGGTTAGTATTTAACCCGTCACAAGATTGTAATAAATAATAGGGACTATATGTGAATCATAGACATACATAGTAGTATAGTACCGTACTTTGTAATGGTTTCATGCTTTCATATTGTTTGTGCTCCTATGTTTTTTTTACAAATTCTCATTGAAGACCACCTAGATCCGTCACAAGGGAGAGACGGGTCGTTTTGATATCGTTTTGACAAAATGGGGCGGGTTGGGTCAACAAGTGGGTTGGATGTGTTGGGAAAGCTTTGTATTTTTTTTATTGTTTTGTGTCCCCCACTATCATACATGAAAATGACCATTGTACTATACTACACCATACCCCATCTCGTTTCCCTCACCATTCCCTCACCCTCACTCATCCCTTCCCATCAGTCATCATCATCTTTCAAAATTCTGAAAAACAAAAATGGGGAGCTTGATGATGATGAGCTTGATGTAAAATAAAATCGCCTCTATCATCCCTTCCTATCATTCTTGTTGTAAAATAAAAT
>JAGPOY010001126.1:0-18768 GCA_018983105.1 Silene uniflora
GGTGGATAAGGTAGTAGATAAGGGTAGGGTGGAGTATATAAGGTGGGTGTAGTATGTATGTATAAATACATGTATTATGTATTATTATTATTATTAATTATTTTCTCTCGTATATAATCCGTATAAAATACAATATAATATTATTTATATAATATAAAATACGAGATATCACACAAATCTTACTCGGTCACTCGACCGAGTGTCACACCGAGTGACTCTAAAAGTTTGGGTTATTACATTTAATAGGTAAATTAAATTGAGTTTTTATCATGTTGTAGAAGGTGGAAAAAATTTGAGGGACTTGTGATTTATTTGTGAGAGGGAATGTCCATAAAAAAATGGTAAAATCGTCTAGGAACAAAATATAATATCGGTGTTGCATTGTACTTAATAACGGGGACGTCCACAAGTCGGTATGCAATATATCAAACGGACTAACAGTAGATGATAAAGAAGGGGAAAAAGATAACTTAATATGTTTTCCAAGTTGACATGAATTGCAAACCGATAAATTGTTTATGGGGCGACATGGAATCGTCTTATTAGTACAAAGCGAATTAAAAATAACGGAACCCGGGTGTCCTAGGCGACCGTGCCAGGTAGAACTCGGTATGGCAGTGAGGGCGTGTGGGTGATTGGCTTGGGCAGCATGGGTCGTGGAGAGGAGAGGGTATAAGTCACCCTTGCTGTGACTTCTCATAATCGGCATCCCCGTCTTGAGATCCTTCACAGTAAAACCAAATGGGTCAAACTCGACAGAGACGTGATTATCAGTAGTAAATTGACGGACCGACACCAAGTTTTTAATTATATTTGGGACATGTAGGATATTTTTTAGCATAAGGGTTTGGTGAGGGTAGGGGAGAGTCATAGCACCACGACCTAATATAGGAATCAAAGTACCATTACCGACAACAATATGACGATTATTACTCAAGGAAGAATAAGACGAGAGGTTACCATTGCTGGCTGTCATGTGCGACGACGCACCTGTGTCCATATAAAAATTGTCATCCGGCTGTTGAAGGTTGAGTGATTGCATCACAGCAGCGATATCAGTCGGAATGAACGCTCCTTGAGTTGTACTCACGGGACTCGGTTGAGCAATGAAGGCTTGGCCTGGACGTGGTCCAAGAATGCCCGGAGAGCGTGAGTTACTAGGTGGGGCCCAGTTGGTCGTAGGGTAGGGACAAGGGGGAACAGACCACCCTTGTTGCGGTGGCTGCTGCTGCCAAGGGAAAAACGGGACCCAAGTCCAAGTACCATTCTGTTGCTGCTGTCCTTGACAGGAATTCTTATTACCTGCATTTTGAGAGTTTCCACCATTGTTATTCTTACCCCGATAATTGCCCTTGTTTTGACGACCACCGCTGTTGCCTTTGCCCTTATAATTAGAGCCGCCACCACCTTTAGAGTTGTTGGTGTTGGGGCGAGAGTTGGAGTCAGCAGAGGCAGAGGTGGGTGACGCAACCAGAGCCGTATCAGGAGCAGTGGAGGAGCCCTTAATGCGGCGGTTGTTTTCCTCGAGAGCAAGCATAGATCTGGCCTTGTAAAAGGGAGGGAGAGGGTCCTGTTGTTGAATGATGGTAGCAATCCCTTCAAAACCATCAGAAACATGAGTGACCAATTGTAAAACCAATCGTGTTTCAAAGACAGGGGCACCAACATTCGAGAGTTGATCGGCAACCATTTTGAGAGCCTGACAATACGACGAAACATTCAGATAATTATCCATGTGAATGTTGGTAAATTGTTGTTCCAACATAACAGCACGGGTATGCTTATTATCGTTAAAAATATCCTTGAGACGGTCCCAAGCCCCTTGAGCCGTAGCACCGGGTTCCAAAATCGTGTGAAGAAGGTCGATGGATATTGTGCTGTAGATCCATTGTTTGACAATGGCGTCGAGACGGTTCCATTGTGCATCCTTGTTGATCACGGCACCTTTGGGTGGTGCAATATGATCAAGAACATCAAACACACTGGCAGTATTGAGAAATAGCTCTGCCCAGGACGCATAATGGACGTTTTCAGTTTCGAGCGTGATTTGCACATAGTTTTTGATATTGGAAACGGAGCAGGCGGGGTGAAATTGGGATTTGCTGGAGTTAGGGATGTCGTTTGTCATGGTTACAGAAAAAAGAAGAGAGGGAAGAAGGTGAGTATCAGAGGAGATGAAGAGAAGAGCGGAAGATTTAATGTGGGATCGAGAATAGGTATGATACCATGAAAGTAATATATTTTCCCTGATTCTAATGATCATATACATTGTGCTTATATAGGATAGCTAGATTACAATTAGTAAACAATCAGAAAGATTCTAGCCTACAATTAAGCCTAGTCAAACTAGATTTGCAACTATACAAGAGTAAATATAGGTAACAAATTATATACTAAATATACAAAGAATATTGTGATATTCTAATAATGTCATCATTAGACTTATAGTTCATTATATATGAACCTTGTTATAGCAGGGACGGATCCAGGATTTTGACATAGGGAGTGCACTATTTTTTCGTAATAAATTTTTCTTTAATTTATAATGCAATTTTTGTTTTAGAATATATGGTAAAAGAAAAAAAAAATATTCTCAACAGATGTGTTTAATTTCTGAATAATAAAGTATAGTCTTTAATTTTATTTTTTTTCTAAAATTCGGTTGAATTTTAGAAAAAACATAAATTATTTTATAACTATTAACAAATATGTTTAATAATGATAGTGATATAACACATTTTAATAACCAAATAAACAAGGAGTAGTAATGGTCTAGTGGTTAAGTAGTTAATTTACTACCTCAAAGTTTGCGGTTCAATCCACCCTACACGCCATTTTTAATCCCAAAATAAGATGGCCCTCAAAATACTCAGTTTTCTAAATAAAAAAAGGTCAACAACAAGACTTGAACCCTCGCCTCCTATGTAGTTAGTCAGCACTGCTACCACTTGGGCTACAAATATAATCTGCTATTTCATTAAGCTTCTATATAATTATTTCCTAGAACGCACGTGAGGGCACTTGCCCACCTAATTCCTCCCCCAGATCCGCCATTGTGTTATAGGTAGCATTCGAACCACGCAACCCTACATGTGGAGCCAGGATTTTAGACCAGCGGGGGCGAAAAATTTCAACGGGGCGAAGTGGTTATGCTACAAGGCAATCTCAGAAAAATCCGAAAATTTTAACTAAAAATTCCGAAATTTTCCAATGCCAGCGGGGGCGGGCGTCCCTGCTAGCCCCCCTCACTCTACCACTGCCTACATCCGACCCCATACCCTGCAATGGTCGAGTTATAATGTATCATAGGGTAGAGAAGTTTGTTGTTGTATATGAAAAGGCAAGAGATACATACACTCTTAAGATTTTAGTGGTTACAAAAATGTATGGGATTGATTTGGAGAATTTGATGTCATAAATTAGTTTGAAGGTAGTGTCACAACTCACACATCACATGCATGTTTTGCTTAATAGTGAATAACCATCATTGCTCTTTTCTTCAAATGCCCATCTCTTCATTTCCTTAAGGAGCACTCAAAGAAAATGCTTCATAATGAGACCTTGCATTGCATCATAGTGGAGTAGTGGCCACCATGTACTTCAAATGTTTTCAGGTAATAGAAGCAATATTGTTTTCTTAAGGTAGTTATTCATCATTCTGTTTGTACTTTATAATTTCAAGTTCGTCCCCCTAACGGCAAATCCTGATTCCACTATTGAAAATACCAATACTCAATGACTCGCCACGGTTTTCCCTTAGTGGTGAGGTAGTACTACCGTAGTAGGGTTTGCGTGTATGCAACGTTACTCGTAATAAAGATTTCAAGTAATCAGCTAGTCTCCCTTAAGACCTTCTTAACTTACAACGAGAATAATATCACCGTTTTATAAGAAAAAAGTAAGCATTTAATAATTAAAATTGTCATTTTCTAACAATAAACCAATGGTAGTTTGTTACGGAGTATTAGGAAATATTCACATTTTATCGTTAAATGGTCACATTTTATCCGTCTTAATTTAAAATTCCTCTGATATGAGAATTTGCCAATAATCAAAAGAGTATAACAATAAAGCCTTCTTAAAGACTAAGCATACAACAGCATGATATCAGCATTATAAACTGCCAGTCTAGAATGCAATAGTGCTCCATGCTATCACTGCCTAAACTAGGCTTGCTTTCTGAATAAGGGGATTTGCTCTGAAAATGCTTACAAAATAATCAGCTTTCTTACCTAAAAGGAAATGTCCATCATTGTATAGTATTACTGCTTTTTAAAATTACTGTCCTATTTACACTGCATCTGTACTATGCTCTACTTATATAAGGAAATCTCATCTAGCAAACTTACAAACTATTCTACTCTCACTTTTTTGTGGGGGGACTTAGAAGGTAAATAAGCTTTTTTGTGTTCTTCAAAACTTTAAAAATGTAGACGGTTTAGTAGGTCTTTCTTAAGACCGTCTAAGTCTGAGCACTCGTTTAATTTGTGCCTTATTTTGTGTAGAATGTTTGTATGGGTTCTGTGATGGTATCGGCTATTTACTGTCAGTTTTTGCTTTGTTCATGCTTAAGTAACTTAAATTAGCACTGCTGATTAGTATGAAGTAAACCCTTCAAACGGGTCGTATGGGTCAGGTTTAAGTTTTTCGGAATGCATTATTACTGACCCAGTTCAGGTTAGTGGTGACGAGTTAGGTCAATCGGTTATCTGATGAATGCTTTTCATTTTTGCAGCTCTTTATCATGGAATCGGCGACAAGAATGTCATTTATCCTACTAGCTTTTGCATCATTGATATCAGTCATTTCAGCTGATATAAAAACATACATAATTCATACCGATTATTCTAAACTCGGGTTACAAAACAGTAACCCTGAAGAATGCTATGAAACAATGTTAAACTCTGTCAAAAAAACAGAAAATGCAGATGAAGAAGAAGAATTAGCCCCTGAGCTTCTGTACACCTACGAGACCACCATGACGGGTTTTGCTGCAAAACTCACAACCAAACAATTCAAATCATTAACTAAAATAGACGGAGTTCTATATGGAACTCCGGATGAGATGTTAACCCTGCACACCACATATTCAACCCATTTTCTTGAGCTTGAATATGGTAAGGGGTTATGGAATGAATCTAACTTGGCAAATGATGTTATAATAGCTTTTCTCGACACGGGAATTTGGCCTGAACATAGTAGTTTTAGTGACTCAGGATTGTCTATGGTACCATTAAGATGGAAAGGTAGTTGTGAGAAAGGTACAAATTTCATACCTTCAAATTGCAATAAGAAGGTTATAGGTGCAAGAGCTTTCCTGAAAGGGTATGAGGGTATCAATGGGAGAGTCAATGAGACTGTTGAATTTCGATCCGCTAGAGACTCTAATGGTCATGGGACCCACACTGCTTCCACTGCTGCAGGAAGTAGGATCCCTGATGCTAGCCTCTTTGGAAATGCTTTGGGTACTGCCAGTGGAATGAGGTATTAACTGTCCTCCTCCTCGTCCTCCTTGAATTACACAATCCTCGTATGAATCGGTCTCAAGATAATTTTAGTACTAAATGGTTTTATGCCAAAAGTTATGCAGAATTGTTAATATGCATTCTGATTTCGAAACAGGTTTACATCAAGAATAGCAGCATATAAGGTCTGCTGGGACGTAGGGTGCGCTAGCTCAGACATATTGGCAGCCATTGACCAAGCAGTATCAGACGGAGTAGACATCATTTCAATGTCCCTTGGAGGTTTCCCTAGGCCATATTTCCAGGACAGCCTGGCAATAGCGGCTTTTGGGGCGACACAAAAGGGAGTTTTCATGTCATGTTCTGCAGGAAATTCTGGTCCTACCACTTCGACTGTAAGCAACCTGGCACCATGGATGATGACAGTTGCAGCAAGTTACATTGACAGGAACTTCCCTACTCAAGTTAAGCTCAGTATTGGCAAAACATTTATAGGGGCATCTCTTTATACCGGCGTTAACCAAACTAAGGAATATCCAATCGTGTACAAAGCGGCTGCTGGCGGTGCCAGGGCTGAGTACTGCCTCAATGGCACATTGTCTCCTGCTCTCGTGAAAGACAAGATTGTCCTTTGTGATCGCGGTATCAATGGCAGAGCAGAGAAGGGCTTTATGGTTAAATCAGCTGGAGGAGCCGGGATGATTCTACTTAACACTCCGGCTCAAGGGCAAGAGCTTATCGCCGATGCACATATTTTACCCGCAACTAATCTAGATGCCTCAGATGCCAAAATTCTCAGATCCTATTTCTTCTTTAACAAAAACTTGTCAGCCTCAATTACTATCCTAGGGACTAAATACGGGTCCCGAGCTCCTGTCGTGGCCGCTTTCTCATCCCGCGGCCCTAGCCTTGTGGACCCCAATGTCATTAAACCAGACATAACCGCCCCTGGCGTGAACATCCTGGCTGCCTGGCCTCCTGTCACCCCGCCAACTGAGGTAAAAGACGATACCAGAAGGGTGGATTTTAACATTATATCAGGAACTTCAATGTCATGCCCTCATATCTCAGGCATTGCTGCACTGGTTAAATCCGCCCACCAAAACTGGTCACCAGCCGCGATAAAATCCGCTTTAATGACTTCAGCTTATTTTCACGACGACAGAGGTGACCTAATTTCTGATAGGTCCATCTCTAACAGTACCAAGTATGCAACTGCAACCCCTTTTGCATTTGGGTCAGGTCATGTCAACCCGCATAAGGCCGCTGACCCGGGTCTGGTTTACGACATTTCCAGTGAAGATTACTTGAATTACTTGTGTGGTACTGGTTACACTAATGCTCAAGTCACAGTTTTGGCCAGGAAAAACTATACTTGCCCACATACAGCAAAAAGTGGTGATCTAAATTACCCTTCCTTTGCTGTAATTTTCGAGCCGGGGAAACGGGGAAAAACTGAATTTACCTACAAGAGGACAGTAACTAATGTAGGGAGTAGTAAAACTAAGTTCAGTTTATTTTTAGAAATGCCTAAGAATGTTAAGGTAACTGTTAAACCAGCAGTTTTAAATTTTAAGGCAGTGGGTGAAAAATTGACCTATAAAGTTACTTTTACTGATCAGTCAGAAGGTGAAATTACTAGCAGAGGTGTTTCATCATTTGGATATTTGATTTGGGTTGGTGGAAGATATAGTGTTAGAAGTCCTATTGCAGTAACTTGGCAGTAATTTCAAGATTAATCTTGATTTTAGTTAATTTGGGGAATTAAGGGTTACTACATGATTTGTTACTCATTGTATTAGTTCAACTTATTATTGAGATAATTATTATTTGTAAAGGGGATTAAACTTCTCTTTCTCTTTACGGACCCGGGAGAAATATAGCTAATTTTTTTTTTTTTTTTTGGTGAATAGAAATATAGCTAAATAAAAATAGAAAAAAACAAGTCTTGATTTATGCTTTATATCTTCTTGACTCGTTTTCAAGCGAATGGAAAGGTTGACGATTTTACGACTTGAAAAGTGATTCTCTTTATGTTATTCTTAAATTAATTCTCACCGATATTTGTCGCCATTTCAACCATTGCCTAGGCACCATTTTTTTGTGAATAAGCAACACATTATTGAAAAGCCCATAAGAATGAAAAATAGACGATATACCAAATATAATCAAGTTTATTAGTTTGCGCCATTTAAATCACAATGATTTGTTTAAGACAATTTTACGATAACATTATTGTAAATACACACGTGCCTTTATAAAGTAGGATTATTAAGTAACTACGGAGTAGTATAGATCCCGCACAATGAATGCGCGGTATTTTAGAGTTTTTAATTTTTAGTTTATCTTGCGCAATTGCACGGTATATATAGAGTATCACAAATTCTTATTTGTGACGGAAGCTATCCGTCACAACCTTGTGACGGACCGAATAGATACCACATTGAGCAAAATGGGCCGGATAACACTTTACCACATGCAATTGTTTATTGAGTTTTCAAAAAAATATAGGGAACATATGGTACATTTGCATTAAATGCTTGCTTGCATGTGAAACACAATCAATCAACTTTATTCTTTCTTCACGTCTCATTCTATTCTCTGTCATCTCACAAACCCCCTACTCCTTCCATGTTGCCAAATTTCAAAAGAAATTTCTTCAAATCTTCATATTCTATCAACAAATCTTCATCTAAAATTCATTCAACAACAACACTAACATATTCTATCAACCAAATCTTCATCTAAAATTGCAAATACATTATACCCAAAAAATTAAAATAAATAAAAACATGGTAGAGGAGGTAGCTACGATGGCAACAGAGGATCAAATCGTTGATCTTGAGAACGATAATGGTGTATTGCTTGATGGTAATGATGAAGATTTTGTGACAAGGTTGATTAGTATAGATCTGTATTCTTTATTCTTTAAGATGCTTATGTTGATGAGTGAAAATTTCGAAGATTCTTTATTCTTTACACTAAGATGTTTAAGTTGATGTTCTTTTTGTTGTTGTTGATGAGATTTTAAGTTATTTTTGTTGATGAGATTCTAAGATTTTGTTGATGAGATTTTAAGATGACGTTTTTTTTTTTTTGTTGAATGAATTTTACATGGAGTTTTTGATGTTCTTTTTGTTGTTGTTGATGAGATTTTAAGTTGTTTTTGTTGATGTTTATTGAATTTTGGATGAAGGCTTGTGGTAGTTGATTATTAAAAATAACATAAAAATTATGAGCACAAATACACTGCGTTTTGACTTGTTTATACAGTCAGTCATAAATGTAACTATTTTAGCGTACAGTGTGACCACTTTTAGGAGTTCTTTTGTCAATCACATTGTCACCATTTTAGAGTACAGTGTCACCATTTTAACCAAATATTAAATTTATACAATCAGTCATATATGTAACCATTTTAGCGTACAATGTGACTACTTTTAGGTGTTCTTTTGTCAATCACAGTGTTACCATTTTAGAGTACAATGTTATCATTTTAACCAAATTTGCAATTTTGATTGCTCTTGACATAGGTAATTATCTTTCGGGGTGCCTACTTAGAATTAAATTTGTGAAATGGGAGGGAACACATTTACAGCATGTATAAGAAGCATTCGCAACTCAAGAGATTCAGTATCAAGAAATCTACATCTCTAGGGCCGACACCATAGATAGGCCGTTCATTGAGAGATACTTTAGGTGCTATGAAATTTTGATTAAAAAACAGAAGACAATGTTACCATATCGAGTTCACTTGTTTATATATTAAAATACTTTGGAACCGATTTTAGCGATCTTACGAAACTTGTGAAATTGTAACATATTGATCAATTAAGTAAATATGAACTTGGAATATGGTGTTTGAAAGATACTAGCCTGACGTACAATCGATCATAAAATAGGGACAACTTGACAACAGATCATAACATAGTACACAGAGGAACTGTTAATAGAACTTTGTAATATGTCACCATAAAAATAACCTTTGTAATTACAAACATCCGAGATCAATATGTTAACATTTTTCTTCTTGGTGGTAACCTGTATAGAAAGATACTAGCCTGACGTACAATCGATCATAAAATAGGGACAACTTGACAGCAGATCATAACATAGTACACAAAGGAACTGTTGATAGAACTTTGTAATATGTCACCATAAAAATAACTTTTGTAATTACAAATATCTGAGCTCAATATGTTAACATTTTTCTTCTGGGTGGTCATTTTAAAATAGGTAAATTAATAAGTCTATATTTAATAACTAAGCACACAATATACAACTCGTGAAGGATGTTACCGTACTTACTGGAATTTGTATCCATATTTGCCTAACATGTGTCCAGTTCAAAATAGGCATAATAAATTCTTTAAATCTAATATCTAAGTATACAATATACAATCTGTGATTGTATATTGATGTTACCATATTTACTGGAATTCGTCGTCATTTTTGCGTATTATGCGCCCATTTTAAAATAGGCAATTTTATAAGTCCATATTTAATAAGTACACAATATATAATTTTTGAGGGATGTCACAACTGAGAAATGTGAATATCGCCATTACGGAAAAAGACGTCACAACTAGAGTACACAAAATTCAAATAAACCCGAATACTGTCATTTCGTAAGAAAATGTCACCAGCCATGGTGAATACATTTCTGCCAATACAAGGAACATTAGTGCAAAATTAATTCCCAAATGTTCAATTAGTTTACGAACAACACAAAATGTGCCATACCTAATCTGCCCTTCATATGTCCTACAAGACGAGGTTAAAGATAGTCATAAATTTACAGACCAATAAACATGCGTAGTCCAAAACGAGGCCATAACTAATACGCAAAGGGAGAATGACGGCGGCTGAACTCGGACTAACGCATCAACTCGCTCGCCCATAGCATTCCAGGCTTCAAGGAACGCTGGATTGTTGCTCAAATCGCGTGAAAACGAACCTTGTGAGGGTCTGGCGTCACTTGCAGCACTTGCGTTATCGGCACACGGATGCTCACTAGCAGTACCGTCTTCCTCGCCGTACACCTGTTGCGACAGGCTCCTATGTATGTGCGAAACCACCGAGAGATTCCCTTGTGTCGTCATCCAATTCGGAACGAGTACCTATACAAAATAATAACAATATGTCATGAAATGGTGACATCCCTTACATTAGGTGTAAACATTACTGACAACAACAGAAATGTACAGGTTTATTACGAAAACAATTAACAATTTAGTCTAAACTCATAACAATAAACATGACACCACTTTTATAAAGATTGTAACCAACCTACATTAGTAACAGAACTCACCACATTTAATTGTCCGAACAAATGGCCACATTATAACACATTACCCATTTTTATGAAATTTGTGACCTACCTACATTAGTAACAGAATTCACCACATTTAATAGTCCAAGAAAATGGTAACAATGTAACACGTACCCATTTTTAGGCAGATTGTGCCCTACCTACATTTCTAACATATACCCACATACCTTCAGAATGTCGCCTATATATATATTATTTCAACAAAAACCACCACATATTGACACAAAACAAAGATTTGGACTAATTTAACCACCAAATAACCAAAAAATTATCTTAAGAAACCCGTAGAACAAACCCGTGTAATAAAACGACTACAAAACACCCAGATCTGGAATATCAACAAAAATCAACACACATAAGAGAATGTCACCACTGAAGATGGGTACAAAGAAGCATATACAGATCTAGACAAATGTAACCACTAATATAAACAACAAAAACCCATAAAATGGTTACAAAACACATAGATCTGGACCAAATAAATCAGAACCAAGAACAATAAGGGTAAAATATTATGAAAACAATGGATAAATACAAATATAAACAACAAAAACCCAGAAAATAACAAATACTACCCAGATCCGTATAAGTACCTGTCCCTTTCGAACCTCCGGTCGCCGACTTCTTCACGGGTTGGCGTTTTGGTGCCATGATCAGAGTGTTTTGATGGTTTTTTTTAGAGTTTTGTTAGGGCTTTGTTGGAGTTTTGTTAGGGTTTAAGAGAGAGAAGGAGAGGAAATAAAGAAAGAATAAGAGAGAGAGGCAGTAAGAAAGAAGAGAGAGGAGGCGTAAAGTAGGAAGCAAAGAATATGAAGAGGGAGGGAGGTAATCTTGGGACCACGCGTACTTTTTAATTATAAATCCATGCGAGTCAACTCTCCCTACCCGGTCAAACTCCATACCATTTCCTCCGAAATGGGTACGATTCGCCCCGTCACAAGCTTGTGACGGATACCTCCGTCACAAGCAAGATCAATTGATAGAGTATATATTTTTAGGGTGCTATTTATAATGGAAAACTAAAGTTATGAAAGGCGTATTTTTATGAAATTTATATATGATGGTAAGCTTGTGTCATGTTACTCTTTAATGTTATAATTATTGCATTTAATGACAAATTTACCAACTTATAGTTTATAGTTTAACATCTTTTTTCTTGGATTTTCTTATGAAAAAAATCTTAGTTTCGGATTTAATTATAAAATTAAAATTTAATTATAAGATTGTATTCTAATGAAAAGATAAAAGTCGAAAAAGAAATGTGTACTTGTTTTTTTATTTAGATGGAAGTATTTGGAAGAAAAACTTATTCTCTTAGTAATAAGGGAGATGTTTTAGTTACTATTTATCTCACAAAGAACGAAATTCTTATCACCAGAATCCTTCCTTGAGGCAAAATAGGCATTATATCAAAATAGGAAAGAATATATAAGAGATTATATCACAAAATAGAGGAAGTGTTTTTTAGGCGGGAAAACTTAGAGAATTATTCCTTATTCTCTTAGTAGTAAGGGAATTTTATGTGGTATTTGTTAAGGATAAATGATTATCCTCTCATATTAGGAAACAAATATGTTTGATATGGTCAATTATTCTTTGTATAATATCCCTTTATTCTCTCCTTAAATCTAGGAGTTAATTGTATGTTCATATCGTTAATTGTATTATGTTCATATTGCTAACTGATCTTCTTATGTATGTATAAATAGACATTACCTTTGTAATTATCATTAAGTAATAAACATATCTTTTATTCATGGTATACTGAGCTATCGATCCAAATTTCAAACCAATTTTTCACCCTCTAGTATCACCCACCTTCTCTCTCGGAATCACCACCATGGCACCGGTAGACACCACCATCCCAAACACCCACGAACCCTCCAAACCCCTCATTCGCATCCACCTTGGTGGCTGCACTGAACTCATGACACTTACCTCACTTGGCAATTCCAAGTACGATCCCTTCTCCGTGGCCATGGCCTCATTGGCTATGTCGATGGAACCCTTCCACCACCACCAGCAACCATAACCCCCACCTCCGCACCAGATGCAAAAGAAGCACCAACACCCGTCCCTAACCCGGCCTATGAAACCTGGTGCTGTCAAGATGCACTTGTGCTTGGCTCCTTGGCAGGCACGCTTTCACCACCAATCTCGTCACTGATTCTCCAAGCCACCACCTCACACGAGGCCTGGACCATGTTATCCAACACCTTTGCCAACCCAACCTATGGTCGAATCCTCCAAATAAAGGATCGACTAAATAAGATTAAGAAAACCGATAACCAACCCATAACCGAGTATATGCACTCGATTAAGCTTTGCACTGACCAACTCGCACAACTTGGGAAACCGATGGACCTCGAGGATATCATTGCAAAATTCCTCAACGGTCTGTCGTTTGACCAATACCGCTCCGTTATTGAAACAGTAGGAGCTCGTGACACCCCTATCACGTTTGAGGCTCTCCATGAGAAACTCATAAACCAAGAACTCACCATCAAAAAAAATCCAACCCAGACTACATTCACCCCATCGGTACATGCTGCTCAGTACCGTCCCAACCAATCCTACAACCACAACCGCCCCAATTACCACCGTGGCAATACCTCCAACAACCAAAACAATCGACCTTCTCAACCCAACCAACCCAAACCTGATGCTGCCCCGTTCAAGGGTAGATGTCAATACTGTCGCGAATTCGGTCATGTGATCGAATTCTGCCCAGATTTCCGAGTCAAGTATCCACATGTAGTCTTCCTCCTACCACCCACATCCAATCGTAACCGCCCACATGCTCATACAGCCACCCTCCCTGAGGCACCCTCCACGTCCACATGGACTCTTGATAGTGGTGCTTCTCACCACATTACCGATGACCTTCACACTCTCGCGCTGCATCAACCTTATGAAGGACCAGACGATCTTGTTATAGGCGATGGATCGTCACTTCCCATAACCCACACCGGTTCTTTTTCTATCTCAAACTCTAATACTACTCTTCGTTTCAATAATGTCTTGTGTGTACCGTCAATTTCACGCAAACTGCTTTCAATTTCGCAATTTTGTCTTGATAATAATGCTATTGCGATTTTCTCACATGATTTCGTTTTTTTAAAGGATAAAACCACTAGCACAACCCTTCTCCATGGAAGAAACCGGGCTAGAACTTATGAGTGGCAACCCACATCACCACAAGCACTCACATCCAGTCGCTCCACCAACGTCTCCTTGTGGCATCACCGTCTCGGGCATCCCTCCACACCAATACTCAAGCTGCTCAACAACCAATTTAATTTACGCATTTCTGATTTCTCGTTTTGTAATTCATGCTTAATAAATAAAAGCCACAAGTTACCATTTTCAACCTCGACATTGCAATCTTCCGCACCTCTTGACATCATTTTTTCAGACGTTTGGACCTCACCTGTTATTTCGAGTGATGGCCTAAAATATTACCTTATATTTGTGGATCATTATACTCACTATATTTGGCTATTTCCTATAAAGAAAAAATCCGACACTGCCTTAACCTTTCATCGTTTCAAAGCTTTAATTGAAAATTATTTTCGAACAACCATTAAACAATTTTACTCCGACAACGGAGGCGAGTATATTAAATTGAATCCCGATTTATTAAACCAAGGCATTACCCATCTAACCTCTCCACCTCACACACCCGAGCACAACGGTTTTGCCGAGAGACGACATCGCCACATTGTTGAAACAGGATTGGCACTGCTCACACACGCCAATCTACCCACTGCCTTTTGGCCTTATGCATTCACCACATCAGCTTATTTAATCAACCGTCTACCGACACCCACTCTAAATAATGACTGCCCTTACTTCCGCCTATTCAAGCAACAACCAAACTACAATAAACTCCATAGCTTTAGGTGCCTCTGCTACCCGTGGCTTAGACCTTATACAACAAATAAGCTTGATCCTCGCTCACAACCTTGCATTTTTGTTGGCTATTCCGCCACTCAAAGTGCATACCTGTGTCTTGAACCAAACACTTCCCGACTGTACACTTCGAGACATGTTAAGTTCATTGATAATGAATTTCCTTGTCAAACTTTAACCAAAAATCCAACCACTGCCAATTCCTTGAACACGAATAGCTGGGATAACATGCTGTTATCTCTCGCTACTCAACCCATAACAACCACTGTTGACACCACCACCACCCATCCCACTAGCGCGCCTACTGATACCGCTGCCACTACTACGACTACAACCCACCCTCCTCGACCAACATCCCCTGCATCCCCTATTTCCGCTGCCACAAACCACACTCTTAACCAATCTCCAACTTCCCATGCCTCTGCTGCTACACCTTCATCAGTGCACTCCACGACCTCTGACTCACCTGTACCTCCCTCTCCTCCACCCTCACAGCCGACACAGCCACTTCCTCACACTCACCAAACCAGACTCTCCAACAACATCATTAAACCCAACCCAAAATACGCCAAATACTCCTCTCTCACCACCAAACCTCTTCTCCCAACCAACATCAAACAAGCCCTAACCGACCCAAACTGGAATGAAGCCATGGTTACTGAACACCAAGCTCTCACCCGCAACCAGACCTGGACCCTAGTTCCCCCTCACGAAGCCAAAAATATAATTGGGTGTAAATGGGTGTATCGGGTCAAATATCACCCTGATGGAAGCCTTGACAAATACAAAGCAAGGCTTGTCGCGAAAGGTTTTCATCAACAAGCTGGTCTAGACTACTCTGACACCTTTAGCCCCGTCATTAAACCAACAACCATCCGCCTTATACTCTCCCTAGCCGTGAGCCATGGGTGGTCACTCCGACAACTTGATGTAAACAATGCATTCCTCCAAGGAACACTTAACGAAACTGTTTATATGAGACAACCCCCAGGATTTCTTGACACTGACAAACCAAATTATGTGTGCAAATTGCACAAAGCTATTTACGGACTCAAGCAAGCACCTAGAGCGTGGTATACGGAACTGCGCACTCATCTTCTTGCGTCTGGTTTTTCAAATTCCATTGCTGATTCCTCCACTTTCATACGACAAACAGGTATCAATCCTCTCTATGTTCTTGTGTATGTTGACGATATTATCGTCACAGGACCCAACCAAAATGACATAACCACCTTCATAACTCACCTTTCAAACCGGTTCTCTTTAAAAGACCTTGGACCTCTCTCATACTTTCTCGGCATAGAAGTAGTTCCAACACCGCAAGGACTACATCTCAGCCAAACCAAATATGCTACTGACCTACTTGACAAGCAGCGAATGCTTGACTGTAAGCCCATCACCACACCCATGTCTACACTACCATTACTCAAAAATGACGCCAAACCAACCCATGATGAAACGAATTATAGAGCAGCCATAGGCAGTCTCCAATACCTATCCATGACACGACCAGACATCTCATACCCCGTCAACAAACTTGCCCAATTTCTAAATCATCCCACGGAAGAACATTGGTGTGCCCTCAAAAGACTTCTTCGATATCTAAAAGGTACACTACACCATGGTATTCACCTATATAAACAAAAGGAATTAAACCTTCATGCATTTTGTGACGCTGATTTAGTTGGAGATAAGGATGACTATGTATCCACCACCGGGTATATAGTTTATCTTGGTCGAAACCCCATCTCATGGAGCTCCAGAAAACAAAAGGCCTTGTCCCGATCATCCACTGAAGCTGAATTCAGAGCAATGGCCGAAACTACAGCTGAAGTATTATGGCTACGTTCTTTAATGACTGAACTTAAAGTTCCATCCGATAAACAGCCTGTTATTTTTTGTGATAACCTTGGAGCAACTCACTATTCCGCTAACCCAGTATTTCACTCAAGAATGAAACACCTTGCGCTTAATTTTCACTTTGTTAGAGAACAGGTGCAACAAAAGACATTACGAGTTCAACATATCTCAGGCGATGATCAACTAGCAGACGTCCTAACAAAACCACTACTTAAGGCTCGGTTCCTGCGTCTCATATCCAAGATGGACTGTCGGTCGATTGGCCTGCTTGACCGACAGTCCATCTTGAGGAAGCATGTTAAGGATAAATGATTATCCTCTCATATTAGGAAACAAATATGTTTGATATGGTCAATTATTCTTTGTATAATATCTCTTTATTCTCTCCTTAAATCTAGGAGTTAATTGTATGTTCATATCGTTAATTGTATTATGTTCATATTGATAACTGATCTTCTTATATATGTATAAATAGACATTACCTTTGTAATTATCATTAAGTAATAAACATATCTTTTATTCAGTATTTAGATAGATACAAAAAAAAAGTGCTTACAATGATATACGGAGCACTTCGTAGTTTTATGGTTGCAAATGGTTAGTCTACATTTACACTACGTAAATGTATGTCTCATGAGTTTATGTTACCAATTATTACCAACTACTCGACCTCCACGTTTGTTTAGAAACAAAAAGAATGACGAAATCCTTTTTTTTTCAAAAGAAACTACATGAAAAGCTAAAAGAGTTTAGGGGGCGTTTGGTTTGAAGGGAAGGAATGGAATGTATTGGAATGTCATACTATTATAGAATGGATTCTAAATCTCATACTTGGTTTATATTGTTTGGTTGAACCTTGGAATGAAATTAAATGTCAATGGAATGGAGTTGGAATCTTGGGGTGACGGTTGGGTATGAGATTAGAAGGGTTGGAACTTGGAATGCATTTAGAATTCATCCGGATTCTAACTCCATTCCAAAATGGCTCAACCAAACATTAGAATGATTAAATTCATTCCATTCCATTCCAACTCTTCAACCAAACATTAGAATGGATTAAATCCGGATTCTAACTTTCTCAACCGGTCTTGCTTGTGAAGTCTCACACTCCTATTTAATTCCTTTTTAACGTTATTTAAATCACATAACAATCGTTACAAAACTTATTACCATACAGGCATACAAGTAAGAATTTGTGGTACTTCTTGGTGACAAGCAAAGTAGTGAGCTTACTTTTGACACATTCTAGAAAGCAAAGGCCAAGATTTCAATCCATTAGATACCTTTTTTTTTCTAGTTGATGTTAGATTCCAATTGTATGGAATAGTTTTCTTTGAAATAGTAGTGGAATAATATTATTGGACGGCAACTACAAAAACAAAACTGAATCTTCTTGGATCATAATTCATATGGCTAAAGTTTGGATCAATTAATTAATTGGGTTTGTTCGGTTTGATTTACTTTGCTAATTCTTTAAATATACTCCGTAAGAGATGATATTCTTCAGAAAAGACATATAAAGTTCAATTCAAGCGAATAATAAAACGGATAATTCACGCGACACCCCTGAACTTTGCCATTTTGCACGAAATACCCAAAATTTTCATCCGAAAAACTTAAAGAGAGCATAACTCGTGTTTACGAGTTCAAAAAGAAACAAATTTTTTTTCCCAAATCGATAATCTTTCCGAGAACTACGATTTGAGAAAAAAAATTGTCGCATTTGGATCCCGTGACCAGGAGTTTTTGTACGTCAAAGCTTTTTTGATCGAACAAACTTTAAGTGACCATATCTCTTGGTTACGAATTTCAAACTCATCAAACTTTTTTTTTCAAATCGTAGTTCTCGGAAAGACGATCGATTTGAAAAAAAATAATTTCAGTTTCTGAGCTCGCATGCACGAGTTATGGTCTTTCTAAGTTTTTCGAATGAAAAATTTGGGTATTTCGTGCAAAGTGGCAAAGTTCAGGGGTACCGCGTGAATTATCCGATAATAAAAAGATAGCGGATAACACAAGAGCTTTGGTATTACTATCTAAACTAGATTTTATGCCCGTACGGGTTATAAAAATTGACTCACCTCTAATTGCTATGGATTTTTTTGGGCGAACATTCAACTCATTCGATGTTTTGATACTCCCCTTCTCAATCATTTGATAATGTTAAAAAAGAAAATTCAATTGATGTTTTGATAGTCC
>JAGPOY010001127.1:23819-43203 GCA_018983105.1 Silene uniflora
CAGTCGTAATTCAATTGTATGTTTAATCTCTCCCTAAAACCAAATAATGATAAACTGAATCAATTAGAAGGATAAAGGTTGCTACTTTAATTTAGATATCAAGCAAACTGAGTCGATAATCTAAACTAGCAAAAGATTAATAATTACTAACACTATTGATCAGATAATGAAAGTAAATAATAATCAAAGGTATAAAGAACAAGAGATTAGAACAATACTTGAAAGATAAACGATAAAGACAATCTCACAATCGATTAATTAGTAGCTTCAAAAGTTGAACCAAGAAATGGAGGAATTAGTTCCGCATACTAGATCTAGAATAATAATTAGGGTTCTTCGTAGTCTCCCAATACAATCGCTTGAATAATAAAGGTACGATAATAAAATAGATACTAATACTTAACCTAATACTTCGCGATAAATACCAACTATAATATCTTCGGCTAAGATTACCAAAATTAACGTAATAACCCACATAGCTGATCAAGCAAAAGTTGATCCACGGGCGGACTCCTGCGGGTCGCGTAAAATCCTGTCCAAATTGCTGATGGCCGTCTTTTTTACTTCTTTGCTGCTTGAGTTTGGCTTGATGTTGGGCCATGAGGGGACAAGGCCATGTGCACTTGTCTGATGCATGCTTCCTCTTATTTTCCTAGCCCATTTAGCCAATTTGCACAAGTCCATAATCATTCTTACGACTTACTAATCCACCTTTCACATAATTATTCCCATATACAATTAATGACAATATGACATAGAATGAGAATTTATCCACATTACACTTATAAAACTCCATATATTCCACCAATAATCACCCAAACCGATATTCTTACACCATACTAAACCCGTCTTATCAACCTACAAACTTTTTATTCCAAACAATCACGTTTTTGAAAAAAATTCCAAACAATTAACGGCACGTTTTTGGAAAAAATACCCGTAAGAAATAATTATTAAAATATGGTACGTAAAATAATGCCAAAAAATCAACAATTATTAACCTACAAAAATTTTATTCCAAACAATGGCATTTTTGGAAAAAAATCCAAACAATTAACGGCACGTATTTGGAAAAAATACCCGTAAGAAATAATTATTAAAATATGGTAAGTAAAATAATGCCAAAAAATCAACAATGATTCCAAAGTTTTGGAAACACTGAAATTAAAATAAATATTAATAAATACAAATAAGGCAACTGAGTAGGTAAAACCTAATAAACTCGATTATTATAAATACAAGGAGGCAGATAAGGAGGAGGCTAGAGTTTATTTATTATACACACATACAAGGAGGCAAATAAGGAGGAGGCTAGAGTTTATTTATTATACACACATACAAGGAGGCAAATAAGGAGGAGGGGAACCATATTCATTCGATATCAAATACAGCCATACGCAGCCGAAACCAACAATTACTATGTACGAGATGAGAAAATTACCTTGGTACACCATGAAGACAATAATACAATCATTGAGATTCATTACCATCCAACATTCCAACCATCATCACCTGCATAAATAAACCAAACTACCGCACAAAAGCTACCTACAGCCGGAAAGAAATCAAACAAGTTGTGCCGTCACACCCAATCACCATGGATTCGTTATTGAACAATAAAATCCATGTTACTATATATACTCCTTAATTTACCTATAACGTAACCCATAAAATTAGTTTCTGATCAATTGAGCATATATGTGTAACTGTGAGTAGCTGTACGCATATTGTATATTTGTAGCATTTGATTATTTTGTACTTCGATTTAGGTTATTTTTATCAATATTCTTCATATCTTATTGCAAAGGAATAATAGCATAAACTATCAGTTTGATTATTTTTTACGGGTATGTTAATATATGCTGATATATATGTCGATTTTTTTATGAATTCAGTTCAGGCATTATGTTACTTTGATCTAACATTAATTATTGTGTGAGACGGTTTCACACTGTAAGACGACGGCTCATTCAATAATATTAAAGGTGAAATTTTTTACTCCGTATTACATAAATCTTGAAAGTGGTGTATTGCATGTTTTTCTTTCATTAAAAGTGCTTTCTTCGGGTGTAAAGTTTGGGTTGATTTCACTTATCTTAAACGTACAAAAAATTTAGGCAAAAAAATAAATTGATTGAGTGAATGTGCATTATTCAACTCATGGATGAGAATAATCGTCTACTTGGTTAACAATATTAAAAAAAAAAATCAAGACAAAGGAGTATATAAGATGCCCCAATATGCATTCATCCTTCAAAATAAAAACAACCTAAAACTCATGCCCCCTTATCCTCCTTTCGTGAGTAGAATACAAGTTATGGTCGGTCAGAGTTACAATACGATCGCATCTACGACACTATTTATTATCTCATATGAATTTATTTTTTATCAAGTTAGAATACTAATTTGACAGGTTTGGGGCCTCATACAAATAGCCGAAATAGGAAGAGGAAGGAAGAAGAGATTAGTACGTAATAGTGTGCTATAGGCGTAATTTATGATGGTTAAGTTGGTTTTCAGTAATTTATTAATTTTTTTTTAACAGTATCAAATGATTGAGACGGGAACTATCAAAACATCAATTGAATTTTTTTAACAGTATCAAATGATTGAGACGGAGAGTATCAAAACATCAATTGAATTTTTTTTTTAACAATATCAAATAATTGAGACGGGGGAATATCAAAATATCGAATGAGTTGAGTGTTTGCCCTAAAAAGTCCACAAGCAATTAGAGGCGAGTCAATTTTTATAACCCGTGGAACGCACGGGCACGAAATCTAGTAAAACAATAAAGGGAGTATTATTTTTTAATTATTATTTTATTGTCATGTCATCAAACTTAACGTCCATTTAACAACTTTTATATTTGGGGGTACCATGGGCAAAAAAAGGGAATCTCAAGGGTACCATAGGCAGATTCTTAAAAGTAGGGGTAGTATGAAAAATCTGACAAAATTAAGGGGTATCACGAGAAATTTTCGTATTTCAATTATGATAAAAACAAATAGAAGAAAACAACGAACAAATATTAATGGAGATTACTTGATCATATTATTAAATTTAAGTATAACTATTAGATATAATTAGTAGCAATTGTCCGTATATGGTATTCGGGATCTGGTTGGATGTCGAACTAAGTGCAAAAAAGATGGTGTAATTCTTAGTATGTTATTTGTCCACATTGAAAAATAATGTAGGTTTGATGAATATACTACGTATGGATAGTAGAATTATCCCACATCAGAAAAATAATCCAAATTTGGTGAATATATTACTTATAAATAGTATATTGTCCCACATCGAAAGATTAATATAAGGTGAGTGATTATATCATTATAAATAGAAGTCATTTCATTTTAATAATATGTAAACAAATGATTAGATGTAGAATGTAAACATTAAATCCCTATAACGTTTTTTTCATTATAAATAAGTTAACTACCCCATTGCAACGCATGGATATTCAAACTAGTATGTAATGTTTTTCAGTTATAAAACTTATAATTTTTAAAATAAAACTCAAACATTTTATATTAATACCAAGAAAAACTATATCATCTAATATACTAGATGTATAATCCACGTACTGGACTAGACAGACTAGTTAGTAGTGGGTGAAGGATTTAACGATGACATGATATTGTAGTAAGTGGATGGTACATCCGATGTATTACCTTCAATTTTACAGTTTCTGAGCATTATAATAAAGTTTTTGAGTTTTATTTAAAAACTAGTATGGGTGCCCGGCTTCGCCCGGGCTACCTCTATTTAGCATTAAATTTATTTTTAATTAAATAAAACTACTTTAAAGTTGCTTAACTCATAAATTTAACATTAATATATTTTTCTATGACATACATTAAAACTACGATGAAATGAGACAAAATCATTACTCCCGCTATTAATATTTTACTTAAATCGATTGGTTGTTAGCTAGATGTTCATACATACTTTCTTTTGTTGTTAATTCTATTACTTTTATTACATTCGTTATTAATATTGTTACTTTCACTACTTCCGCCGTAATTATTGCTACTTTCACTACCGCCGCATTAATATTAATAATTTTACTACTCTCGTTGTTACCTATATTACTTTCACTACCCCCGCCCGCTCGTTGTTACTTCTATTACTTTCACTACCCCGCTCGTTGCTAATATTGTTACTTTCACTACCCCGCCGTAATTATGGCTACTTGCCTACTTTTACTACAGCTGCATTAGTATTGATAATTTCACTACTCTTGTTGTTAGTTCTATTACTTTCACTACCCCGCTTGTTGCTAATATTGATATTTTGACTATTCAACTGAGGGATTACTCTCGTATTATTATATCCAATGTTAATACAATTCTTTTCACTACTAAGAAAATCATTTTTACTATTTAGGTATGCAATTTTAAGAGACTTATATATTTATATAAATATATTAGATATATGCATTAAATCAAACTTATTTATCTACATTTTAAAAGTTTTCAAAATATAACATACTAATATTATATTCGTGTAGGTTAAAAAATTAACATCTTCTTTATATAATTAATAATTTAATACCATAAGTGGAACATGTTTATTTTAAGGAAAATCTCCATATTCTGATGTTTTCTAAATTTATACTTAAGGCAAAACTATATAATATTTGCATTGAAGTCCCTTGTTCAGGTCCATCGCACAGTGCTATGATTAAAAACTATATAGTATAATTAATTTGTATAGATTTATTTAATTGCATTGAAGTCCCTTGGTTTCTGGAATTAATATATAGTATTGATTTATGAGTTCTACTATAAAGTTTCTGAGTTTATTCACTTAAACATTTAAACTCTAAAAAATTATAATAAAACTAAAAACATTACATATAAGTTTAGTTAAATTTGAATTATGACGGAAACAAATTAAAATCTAACTTATAAGCTTTAATATACTCAAAAAAAAAAATTACACAATTCCTCATAAACAAATAAAATTTGAGGTAATAAGCTCAAAAGAATATATATAAATGCTCAAAAACTAAAAAGTTTAAGTTAGTACATCCGATATATGTTCCATTTTCTCGTAACATTGGCATCTTTGAGCGCTAGAAAGGACAAAAAAAAGCAGCTTGACCTGAAATTGTGTGATTCCATTTCCGACCTCGACATCTCTCATTATCTCTCTATCTCCATTCTCCCCCGTCTGAAAGCTCAACTATAGCCTCACTATCTTAATCTCTATCTTAATCTTAATTAATTAATAATTAATTAATTAATTAATACCTCTAAAAATGGCGATTTCTCAAACATTCGTACAACAATATCCATGCCTCTCCGCATTTCCTAACTTATCTCCATCTCCATCCACATCGCTCATTCTCTCTTCTCCTCTTTCATCCTCCTCTCGCATCTCACTCAAATTCGGAGTCTACGCTTGTTGCCAAACCTCTCCTTCTTTATCGCCTTTGAGCATCGTCAATGGTAATGCTGATTTACGAATCCCCGACCGCAGCGAAATTCGCTTCGGATTGCCTAGTAAAGGTCGCATGGCTACTGATACTCTCGACCTTCTTAAGGTACTATTTACTTCATTCTTTTTTTTGCGATTTATTAATTTGTAATAATGCTGTGTTACTCATGTAACTCATGTTTGTTTCATGTTGATGTTCAGGATTGTCAGCTGTCTGTGCGGCAAAGTAATCCCCGACAATACGTTGCTCAAATTCCACAGGTCACCTCATTTCTCATTAGCAATTCTCATTTGCCAGTATTGTTCAACCGCATTCCCCATTGCAATATCGCTGTTCATCGATTTCTTATTAATATGTTCATTAGTGCTTAAATGTTCTGTTGAGGTTGACGGTTGTGGCCTTAGTGAGGGTGATGTCATTTTAATTTACCTAACGGTTTATACCGTTCGTTATGGGGTAAAACTAAACACCCCTGACTTCCCGTAAGTGGGATCACAGATTCACAGATAGAGGACTGAAGTAACAATGCATCATTTGATTTAATGAGAATTGTTAGTTACGAATAATTTACAATGAAAATAGCATCTTTGAGAATAATCAACAATGTGCTGCTTCTTTTCATGTTATAGTGCTTGACTGGTTCCTATCACTTACGTTACAAAGGTGTTCTTAATATCTTGAAAATAGCATGATTTGATGTAGGCGCGCTCCTTATGCACTTAAGGCACATTGTTTTTTCAAACAAATTTGTATCTGCAAAACAAATGTCTACAACAATACTCTTTTTTGGGATTTGGGATTGTAGAGTGGACTAACATGTAAGGAGTAATGATATCCATAATCGTAAAAGGAAAGGGGCAAAGGTCATGATAAAGATTTTGAAGAAAAAAAATGGAATAGAATTGGCACATTAGCGCTTGGCTAGATGATTTTCTTATGCATAGGCACACCTTAGGCGTCGTGAGACATACAACGGTTTGCGTTTAGATGCGCTCTTTTAAGAAAGAACAAAACATGGATAGATTTTATCGAATGTTTTCGTTTCCATTTTTGTAGGTTCTTCTGCCTTGCCTTTGTAAAGTTACTGGAATCTGTGATTTTACGATAGTAGGCAGAGGTCGCCAATCGCACGCCTTTCGGCTTGTCGAAAACAACGCCCGGCTGGCCCATTTGAGACCTGGTGCGACCCGCTCAACCGTTCGGGCTGGTTCAGGGTCCAAGATAACCAGCCCAGCCCGCCATTTGGCCCGTTTTAAAAAATGATAATCAAACTAGTCTTGACCGGTCCGGCCATCCCTGAAACCGGCTCGGCTTGACCAGCCCTCCCCCACCATCAATAGTTGACCAGGCTCGCCCCTGAGTCGGCCTAGACCGGCCCTTGGCCATGTCTTAGTAGGCCCCATTGTTAGTCTTGTGTTGATTGGTAAATGCAAGAATGATAACATGTTCATTTATTGATTAGTTATATCCATAAATACTGTTAGGGGTTTCTTTTCTTTGTGTACATCTGCACATCGCATGTATGTGTTGTGATCAAGTTTGAGATGAAGATTAACTGTAAATAATCATGACAACGATGGAATAAAGGAAAACGACTCACAAACGAAGGAGCCTCTTTGTGTTGCCAACGCATGGGTAAGGCTCCATATGTCAGATTCCCCCTTACCTCTCAATTTGCATGATCCCTTGAGGCACCGGGGTAATGATGATCTTGTTGTATAATCAAGATTTTTGATCTAACACATTTACAGTTGTAATAAGCTAGTATGCTTTCGATTTATGCTATTATGACGTGGGGAAAACCTGCTTACATTTAAAAGAATTTTGGTAATAATGCTTTTGCGAGCAGCCTGCTTCCCTACTTTTCTTTGACTCTTCATATTCCCTCGCGTACATGCGATACTCAGACAAGGGGAGGACACTTGAACACCTCATTTTAAGGCTTTTAAGTCAAAGCCAATGTGCACATTTTTTCATGAAAATAACCAAGTCCGACTCTTGGACATGCACCCGTGGCCGATACTTCTAAATGTGTCTGTGGAACATAGGTAGAGCCTAATTATGGAGCTTAGTCTAGCACATGATACAATGCAATATCCTCCTTGGAAGTTAGCTTATCGATCTTATTTCCTTTAGTTTTTATGTTTTTTTTTCTTGCTTCAAATTTACTATGTTTTAAAATTAACCACTCCCGACTTCCTGCTGAATGGGGAAAAGGGAGTGAGTGACCCTACTTTCTGAAATCGATATACCCGTACATTGTATGACATGCATAAGTTTTCTATTTCTGCGTACAACTACTCTTAATCATCATATCGGGATGGATGTATGACTGTTACTCAAGTTATCTGTCTCCTCTACAGCTCTCAAATGTGGAAGTGTGGTTTCAGCGGCCCAAAGATATTGTGAGGAAGTTGCTATCTGGAGATTTAGACCTGGGTATCGTGGGACTTGATACTGTCAGTGAGTATGGTCAGGTGATTCTCTCTCCTTTGGCAGCCACTACTATTCAAAGATGGACATATTTATTGGTTCATGACATAAGTAATGACCATTGAGTTATTTAACTACAAGTAGTTGAGAAATATATTCATGCTTCATTTTCTGAAATGAATGTGTTAATTTATTCTCAATACACATGTGACACGTACGCTAATAGTTGGTCATGTTATGCTTAGCCTTGTAGCTTGTCGTACTCAAATGATCACATTGTCCGATGTTTCAAATTTTAACTTTAGCTCTCAGCACGAGTTAATTGTGTGATAGCTTCTTTAGGTAATGGGTTTGTAAAGGATCAACACAATCCTCACCACCTGACCCGAAGCTATAGATGATTAGGTGCATGGACTTTATACTTTCATGCCAAGGATACTTCCTAGCCATTTTTGTATTATGTTACTTTATACTTTTATGCTTCCACTGGAACTAAAGATTCATTAAATTGATTATGATGGAATAACGCAGAATGACTCTATAAACTGTCTGCTCTTCTTTGAATGTGAATTAGGAGTATGCATTTCATGATGCAATTTCTGTTACATGACATTGGGAAACAACAGCCTCTGAGGGATTCGACCCTTATTACCCCGCCATTTGTAGGTGCTCTTGATGCACACGGGCCACGGCCAATGTTGTTGTTACCTAGTTACTTTGACATTTTTGGATGTTGGGCTTCAAGAATTAATGACTCAGAGATATATACAATTGTGTTTTGATATATAGCTGGTCTTTTATTGTATGGACACATTCCACAATTCATTATATGGTCGTTATTTTGCCTTTAGACATTTTTATAATAATAGGAAGAGTAATGAAATGATTTTATATAATTGGGTGTTTCTATGAGCATAAAAAATGTGCATTGCATCCGAATTCATACTTATTGAAGTGTTTATATATGATAACCTTCCTCTTTTTTCCATCGCCTTCAGTTCTTCATATACTGAGTATATTGTAGCAGAAGTTATACTAAAACCACATGTAGGCTGTAGTAGAAGTACCAGCTGCCAAACAACTTCAAGATTTCAAATCAGACTTCTAGTGGTTGTAGTGGATTGATCATTAGGTCTTTTGTAATTGTACTCTAGTTACTTGTACATGAGAAACTGTATTTTAATTCCTTTTGCGTGCTGTTGGTCAGCTGGTGCCTCGTGCATTTACTTACACCCATGTTTTGTCATTATCGTATGTTTTGTACCCTAGGACAATATTGATAATATGTATCTTCTCAACCACTTCAATTTAGGTGTGGTTTCAGGAAGTTGGAAGCATTTATGCTAGTGGATTTGGCCTGAGCAGAAGGGCAGAAGGCTTACCCTAGTGTGTGAAATTTGACATTGCAGATGCTCTATTAGGTGTCTTTGTGAGAGTTTAATTCAAAGTAGCATTAAGTGTCTCTGCATTTGATAGAAACTATCAGTTTCCAGGTTAATTTAGAAATCCGACCAAATTTCAAAATTGATTTTGTTTTGAAACATTAGGTTGTTATCTTCGCCCTTACATATAAGGCATAATGCTCACTTATAAGGGTTAAAAACTTTTCATGTTAGGGGTTATGAACTTGCAAGATTAGCGGGACGTAGATTATTGGCAAATGGAAGCTGACAATAATATGTTGTATGATTCAAGTTTATTTGAGAGAATTGGTAACTTCTTTGATGTTGGAGATCTTTTTTTGGATTAGCTTAGCAAGCTAGTTGATGATAGTATCCAATAAGAGCAGCATGTTTTAAATATTTAAAACTCAGGGGGGTTGGAGTATTCAAGCCATGAGTTTTCGTCAAGTGGTTAATGGGTATAATGAGAGACAGATGGGAAACTCCTTTGAAGGACAGTCGACTATAAACATGCAACGAAAACTTTGGTTATTATGTCTCGACTGTGTTACCTAAAAATTAATTGCTGTAGCAAGTTAATGAAAGTTAAGATCCCCTGCCTAACTTAAGCACATGATTTGCAGAAGTTTCTTTTAATCCATTTTTCTAATAGGAAGAAATATCATGTCTCTGCAAGTGTACATGGCAACTTATGCGGCTGATGAGCTTCGAGCAAAACACTATTGTGGATTTTAGGCTCGGAGAATCACTTAGATACTGGTCGGTCCATTTGAGTAGGATTAGAGAGATAATAACATTGCGATGATTGTAAAAATTCTCTTAATCGGACAAATTTTTTTGTTGTTTGCAATTGCAATGAGTCACTGATTGTCCAGTTGTGTGGAACTAATATCAAGTGTAACCGATGGTGTGCGATAGCTCTGTCTTCTTGCCGCATTAACTTAAGATATGCGTATAATTATCTTCATGCCAATTAACCACATAACCTTTTCTTGAAATAAAATCAAATTATCTATTACATTTTAGCCTGTGAATTGCCTTTCTATGAATAAATTATTTGTTTTTGGCATTCTAAGAGCAACGCTATAAGTGAATGGGTTTCCTTTATGTGGAAGATGTTTATGGTAATGGTGATGACGGTAGTATAATATCGTGGCATACACATGGGTTTAGAGGCTGTATTGGCCAATGGCTTACTGCACAAAGGCGCTCAAAGGTTTTACTATATGGCTGCTACTTTGGATTTAGCTGTGACATTCATAGCTATGTGAACTAAAGTGAGCCATTTTGGTGTTATGGTCTTATGGACCTAACAATATTGGAATTGAGAAATTTAGTTTCAGAAATTGGTAAATATGTTCTATTTTATTTTGTGCCATTACTAACAGTAAAATCCTTGAATAAGGATTCTTTAGACAACTCCAGTATTGTTATTGGAGGGATTTGTACTGGTAACTTCTCTTGGTAGTTGTGTTAAAAAAAACCGTTTCTTGGTAGTTGAATGTTTTCTTCTTTTACAAATTAGGAGTATTTCATGTTTTTTTTTTTTTGAATGTCACAAACTGCAGTCATTACTCATTAGCATACTGTTTACTTATTTCCCCCTTCTTTGTGCAACACTCCAACCCCCTTGTTCTATAGTACTTCTAAACGAATGAGTTACTGTTTACTTCATTTCCCCATTCTATGTGCAACAATTGCAAATCATCACCTGACTATTAGAAAGTGAGACTCGGTGAATTTTGCAAGCCTGGTTTTTCATTAATTTTCGTTGATAATATGATGCATGATTGGTTTTATTTTACTTGTTCTATCTTTTAAGTAGAGGGTCTCACTCTGTTGGTCCTTATATATATATGTTGTAGGGTAGCGAAGATCTCATCATTGTTCACGATGCTTTGGATTATGGGGAATGCCACTTATCTCTTGCTGTAAGTGTCCTTGTTCCCTGTAAATAATTAGGCATGCTGGGTTAGTATCTTACTTAAAATCTCTTCTGTTTTTTCAGATCCCTAAATACGGCATATTCGAGAATATAAATTCTTTAAAGGAGCTTGCTGAAATGTCGCAATGGACAGCTGAGAAACCTCTCAGAGTAGCCACCGGTTTCACCTATGTGCGTAGTTTTTCTTAACTAATTTGTTGTTTTATGTGCGTCAAAAGGCTAAAGATGACCCGTCAACGCAGATGTTGTCTAATACCAAACTAAATTAGGAAGTCCACCGGTTATTTAAATTCAATCTCCATCTCTTACAGTGGATTGAATAACTTCAGTGAAATTTAAATTTGTTTCTTTTGTGTTCTTCCACAGCTGGGCCCCAAATTCATGAAAGATAATGGGCTGAAACATGTTACCTTTTCAACTGCTGATGGAGCTCTTGAGGCAGCACCTGCGGTACGATTGTTATTCTCTTTCACATTATTCTTCTGTGTGGCTTTTGAGGTCCAAAATCTCAGAACTTTGATTGTAAATTTGTTGAACAAAATAATTTTATTTTTAAAATAGTTCCTAAATATTTGCATTTCATGTAAAAAAATCTTTCACGATTATATTTTCAACAAAATATATCACCGCGATACCAAATTTATTGAACCTATGTGTCTAGTAATCTATGTCAACCACCATTCATTTCCCCAAAGTGCTGCAATGTAAGATTTTTCATGGGATTATCAAATCAATTATAATCTTGAAGACCGCGTAAAGCCAACCTAGAAGATTAATGTGAAATGAAGGGATTATTTGCTGAAGAAAATCATTTTTGTAGTTGTTTGATTGTTTATGCTCTGAAATGGCTTGTGTAATATTTGACCTTATATGCAAGTATGCAACTATATTCGATATGGCGAATAAAGAGGTGAAGGCCTAAAACGGTATATGCAGTATGCACAAACTGTGAACATGCACTAGGTTTGCTTTCTCTATTCTGGCATTTTCTGACTTAATTGTGATAGTAGTCCCTTTCCATGAATTTACATAAAATTCGATGCGCTGTGCTGTTGAGATGATCATCTTTATATTTCTGACTGTTGGTATGTTTGAAATTTGTAACAAGTCTCAAACTGTATGGAAAACTTATGCCTACATATCTTCTTTGTTTTTTGAGATACATAATAATTACATGCTCTATATTTCTCCACTCTCCAGAGGTCGGCATTTTGTCTATTTCTTGCTCAGTCTTGGTGGGCATTGCATGATGTTGTTTTATCGTAGTGGCTGTCATTGTCATTGCTCTACACCTCTTGTAATTATTTTGAGATGGTAGAACACATGCTTATGTGATAAAAGACTATTCTTGGAGTAGAATTTTGAGTTGGATATTAAAAGGAATATTCGAGTTCTTAACTTTTTGCTCGGTGCTTTCATGTTATTGTTGTCTGTGCAAAACATTTACATCCTTTCTTGGCTACCAGATGGGAATAGCAGATGCTATATTGGACCTTGTAAGCAGTGGTACCACTCTTAAGGAGAACAACTTGAAAGAAATCGATGGTGGTGTTGTGCTGCAGAGCCAGGTAGCATCTTGTATCTTATGGTTAACCTAGTACAATCACTTCTTTGGTGGTCTGCGCTGTTTTAATTTTTTCTAATTTCCTTGTCACTCCCCCCCTCTTATTTCTTCAATTAAAGGAAAAGAAAAATGAACTGAGCATTCAACTTTAAACAATTTTTCAGGCTGTTCTTGTTGCAAGCAGGAAATCTTTGACTACTCGTAAAGGCGTTTTGGACACTACCCATGAGATATTAGAAAGATTAGAGGCACACCTGAGGGCAAGTGGTCAATTTACGGTGCGTAGTCTATTGCTTTTACCCGATTCCAGTTTTTATCAATGCCCTGTCTTTATTTCTTCAATTTTCTTTTCAGGTAACTGCAAATATGAGAGGCAGTAATGCTGAGGAAGTCGCAGAGCGAATACTTAGCCAGTCTTCTCTATCTGGACTGCAGGTAATGTTTTGCCCTTGATTGCCTGTATGTTTTTTCCCTTAAATTTCTGATGTAGCTTTCTGTTTAGTTTAAAATCGTACTTAGTACAATCCTGCGACCTGGCCATCAATCATGGATAGTATGATTTAGGTCAAATTTTAAGTTCAGGTACTGTAGAAGTTAACATAAATTGACTACCTTATACTTGCTGTGGTTTGTGCAGGGTCCCACAATCAGTCCAGTTTTCTGTAAAAGAGATGGGAAGGTATCGGCAGATTATTTTGCCATTGTTATTTGTGTACCAAAAAAGGCGCTTTATAAGTCTGTTCAGCAACTACGAGCTGTAAGACATCATCTTTTTACTGTTTATGATGCATGCCTTTTGCTTTGCGCTTCATTGATGTATGATAACACTATAACCAGTTGTTTGTTTCTCGATAAAAAAGGCCCAGGATTCCAGGAATGTGTGGGCATGGGAATGTAGTTATGGCTTTTTAATAATAAAAAGACGGTGATGACTCACGTGTGAAAACCTAGTCGTCCCCCCATTTTTTTCACTTTCTCTTTACCTTTTCATATTCCTTTAAAATCATCCAAATCAATTCCTTTTTTTTTTTTGGCTTTTTCCAGGTGAATCATCCAAATACCAAATTTGTCTTTACCCTTTCTATTTTCTATGAAATTATCCAAACCCTAGTTGAACTTACATGCAATCAATTTGATTGGCGATTATCAAAATCAAATTCATCCTCTTATTATTCTTCCTTATAAGCTTCAATTCCAAAGCCATACCTCAATTTTAGCCTCACAACAACATTTTTTGTCTTCTAATCGTTCAATCTCAGTTTTTGCTCCGTAATTTTCGACTTTAAACTCCTGATTTCATTCATAGGATCGTCATGGTTGTAAAACTTACATGTTAGAAGCCTTCTTCCTGAACTTCTTTCAATCATGGAAGTTCTCAAAAAAGCTGAAATGCCATGACAACATTTGAGAAAAGGTGTTGACGAAGAAAAGGAGTTGTAACTCGACATTGTGAAGCCAAAAAAATGAGGGAGAGGGGGAGGATGGAGATGAGAAGATGGAGCGAGAGGGGGGAAATAAATATAGTAGGTTTTATGTTAATTGGAGGAAAAATTAGGAAGGAGTAGAGTAAATTGGAGGGAAAAGCTAAACAGAAAAAAGTCAAAGGAACATGGCATGTGCGGAAATTTTAAGTCACCAAAAATGCTTTATGTTGACAGAATCCGGCTAAAATCTTGTGTTTCGCAATTTTTTTTTAAAGGTTGTGTTTCACAATCTTTTTTTTTAAAGGATGTTGTGAAACTTTCACAAAGAGCTTTTATTAAAAGTTGTGTTTGACAAAAAATGATTTTCTATTTAAGCTTTAATTCATGTAACCAATGGACATGAACTAAAATTACCCACTGTGTCAAGGGTTACTAGGAAATGAGGGACATAAACTTTAAATAATTAATAATTACTCGTACTATAATTTTCTTGTAGGATTTGTTTTAATATGCTCACATTTTCTTATTTTGCTCTCTATTCTTTATTTCATTTTGGGACTAAGGCTCTGATGTTGTTGTTCTCTATTCTTTATTTGCAAATTCTCATTTGTGACGGGCTCTTTTTCGTCACAAATTGTGACGGATTCAAATGTGACCATTATTTGATAGGTAACATTTATTGAATGGTTAATTTTTATCTTAAAGTTGTCACATTTGGGGCTGTCACAATTTGGTGACCGTCTCAAGAGAGACCAACTGTTATTTATTTTATTCTCATTCTATCTTCACTTTTTGTCTCTCACTTTGTGAAGCCGTCTGCTTTATTTTTTTCCCCTCCTCCCTTTGTTTCTGTTTGTTTTGATGTCCTTTTACTCAACTTTAAGCAGTTTATATGTTTTACAGCCTTCTAGTAAAGACTTTATTATGGTTGTTTAAATGAGCTATCAATCTCCCATTAGTACAGAAGTCTGCCCTCCTCCCAGTGCTGTTCGCAAGCTCCTATTCCTTGTGGTAATGAATTGTTACAAAGGAATACTATTGTTTGCTGCAGATTGGTGGCAGTGGAGTCCTTGTATCTCCACTGACCTACATATTCGATGAAGAAACTCCAAGATGGCGGCCTTTACTGGCCAAACTTGGCCTCTGATAATTAGCAGTTTGCTCTTAGAGTTTGGCACAATAATGAAATCAATTCATTTCGGAGCTCTGGCATCGGAGGTTTGGGATAAGAATAATCATCGGAGGTTTGCTGTTATGAATGCTGTACGATACATTTTTTTGTACTGATATAGTGACCTCATCTGCGACTCTTTCGCAGTTCTGTTATTGTTGTATTGGAAGGAAGAAAGACAAGTATATAACAGGAGAACAAACCAACAGTTTGTTACAGCATTACCACAGTTATTAGCTACTACGTTTACCTCAACTCCAGAATTGCCTCGTATTCCACTTTTGGCTAATTCTTAGAGCTGATCGTGGTTCCTGTTTATTCCACCTTCGGCTCATCATGGGAAGTTAGAATTGATTCTATTTTTGTATCTGAGATTGGCTCGTTACCACTTTCGACTCATTAAAAATGATCCTATTTCCTTTCAGGTCAAGTGTTTGGTGAAATGACAATATTAACACTCATTAATTACATATACTACACATTTTAACTACGCTCACCTAATTTATAAGTTACAACCCTTGTAACTTTTGACACGTGTTTCTCTCTCTAGCTAAAAGCTCCCAAAAAAACCCCCAAATTTAACCTAAATCTGCTCCACCACATCCAGCCGCTGACTCCCAACACTTGCGCTCCTCTATCGATCGGCTGTCCGCCGGAGATGAGGCGTGTTCTTAGCTCGTCTCCGGCGGAACAATTCTCCCATCCCTTTGTTTTCCCCTCTCCATGGTCGGTTCACCTCTGATTGGAAATGCGATTCCACTCTCGTCTCACATCGTGTGTCTTTACCGGCTTGTTTGTTCGTTGCTGCCTTGTTGACGCGCTTTGAGTGAAGCGTCTCCTGTGTCGGATTCCCGTCCCTCTGTCCCTCGTCCCGTTACCATGTGTGCAACCTAGGGTGATCCCCCCACTCCCCCCACCCTTGGTATGACCTCTTTGTTGTTGTGTTTTTTTGGCTGTGTCGATGAGCTGAGCTCATTTATGGTTTTCGAAAGTACGTTGATGTGGGCTTAGTCGTCACACCCAATCAAACACATTTGTATGCTCAACAAACTAACTAGCTAGTCAGTAAGTCGAGGTCGATCCGTGGGACGGTGAGTTTTGGGTTCTAAGTTTATCTATCCTAATCATGCAAGTGTCACAATTTAAAGGGGTTGATATCTAAACTAATGAAAGCGGTAAATAGCAAGGATTAAATCAATAAAAGGGAAAACTAGGAAGAGTGGGTTCACATGGGTAATCAAAGAGTAGTCCAAAGGATGAGTCTTAGTGTTTGGTCAAGGTCGTAATAGAATAGGGTCGAGGCTTTCGATCTTACAACCCTTAGGTCGGAAAGGGGTAGTGACACACCGTAGACCCTAACCTTCATACTTAAACACGGTCTAACCCTCAATCGAGGTTTTCGATCTTACGACGAAGGTTGAATAATAGTCTAGCAAGCCTTGAGGCTTTCGATCTTACAAGGTATGCTTAGACATAAGAGAATCAATGCAAGTTTTGTCATTCAAGCATTTCATCAAACATAAAACATGCATAAGACTAGATAATACAACAACAATTTAATCAACCAAACAACTCATCATGTGGTATGGATTTACCCTTTAATATTCCCCATAATCCCCCACTAGTCCTAGCAAGGTCACTACTCACTCATTCTCATATGGGTCATGCAATCAATGGTGTCAAACATCTTAGCATGAACAAACATGATGAATAGGCAAGGAAATAAACAAAGGATTAACAAGTAAATAGAGAAATAAAGAAGTATACCCACATAAAGGAGATGAACATAAATAAAGGAGGATCCTTGTATAAAGATGAAGACTTGTCACCAATCTTCAATCATAAACCCAAGAGATTCAAGACTAATCTAATGAACAAGTATTGAAAGATTGAATGTTGAAAGATTAATATTAATTGTGGAAAGAGTGAAGAACAATTTGTGGAATGATTAAAGTTTGATCTATTGTAATCTACTCCTAATCTATTCTAAGGAGGCATAAACCAACTTATTATTACAAGGAGGGTATTTATACTAAGTACAAGATTAGGTTAAGTAGAGGTGGAGTGTCGTTCAAGGTCGTGGCGGAGTAATTAGGGGCAGCCCGGGTCGCAAGTAAGTCGTCCCGGGCATTTGTACTTCGAACCCGCCCGGGTCACGAGGAAGTCACGAGGAAGTCGCTCGGGTCGGGCACGACCCGCCCGGGTTCTCTCCAAGTCGCCCGGGCACGAACCCGCCCAGGTCCTTGGATATCGTCATTTTAGCTCCAAAATGCTCCATTTATGCACGAATTAGCTCCTCCGCCTACAAGCAAGCCAAAACCCAATAGAAAAGCAAATAGGAAGCTAATGTGGTGATTTATGTACGAATTAGCTCCTCCGCCCGGGTTTCGCTCGTCGCTCAATATGAAGAACGGGTGATTTATGTAAACAAGTAACCAAAATCACTCAACCTACTACGACTCACGAAGTATGCCCGCAATCTAATGTAGTACTTCATCCTACAACCGCAATTAGAAACATTATGCACGATTAGTGCTCATATTGCAAACATCAAACCCTTTATTAACAACTTATTTTCTTATCTCTTTTTGATGTGCAAGAGATCTTGCTCAAAATTGGAAAGCGGTAAATCAAGTATTTTCTTTTTCTTCTTTTCTATTTTTGTTTCTCATTGCATTTTTCTTCAAAAACCTCTTTATTCATACCATGGCCAAATAGGCTTTCATAAAACTTTGAAGCTCAAAATACCCCATAAGATCGAGGTTCCAACCCATTCTTATTCAACACAACTAACTACTACAACTTACTCGGTAGGGTGAGTTGTTTTTGGGATTTAGCTTGTATGTTGGTTAATCAAATGGAAGGCTTAGGCTCAAAATGAGTTCACAAAAAGGGACCAAGATGCAAGGGTATAAACAAAATCTATATGGCTATGTGAGGTTCATATATATATATATATATATAATATAGAATCAGGATCTCGTGCGAACTGTACGAACTAAATAACAACCACTAGATTAACTAAATGAATGGCTGTGATTACATTTAGAAAACAAACCCATAACTACCACTTTACATCTCCTCCACTCATATCTCACCATCAACACACATGTTACTCCCGGCGGACCCACATCACCACTCCGGCGACGTCGGACCTCTGATCGTCACTCAGAACCACCAGCCTCAACCTGAAACCGCCGGCTACCCCACCGTGAGAACTAAATCTGATCGCCACTCTTCTTGTAGTTTCTCCTTCCCAATCATTAAAGGACGCCGACGCCTGAGATACGACATCGCCTATCACCACCACTCGGAGATTCGACACCATTTTATGGCTCTTAATTTCCCGATAACTTCGCCTGCTTGTTAATTTTTAGAATTTTTACTTTGTTTTTTTGTAGATCTATCCATTAGATTTCAATTTTGGTTTTACAATGGTGGACCCTAATGGATGTCGGTGTGTGAGATGGGTAAAAGAAGGTGCATGGTGGGGTGGTGTTCGGCCTGAGATAGGCTACGGAAGATGGCGTGGTGGCGGTGTTCGTCGGGGAAAAGGAAGGAGAGCAAAGGTAAGGAAAACGTGGAGAGGGGTTGCCGGAGAAGTCATGTGGGCAGCCGGTGTTTGTGGTGGGAATGGCGGCCGACCAACGATCTAACGATGTTGTCTGGTACGACCAGTGATCGTGGATGTCTCTGCTGTTGTTTGGTGCAAAAATGGAGGACCGGAATGGGGAGAGGCCGACGGCGTGTTTGGTGGATGCGGGTTGAGGTGGTAGTGATCGTGGTTGTGGCGCTGATGTGGTGGTCAACGTGGTCGTTAGGACAGTCTTAGTGTCGTGGTGGTGATTCTTAGGTTGGGTTGTTGGGTTGTGGGTGGTGGGGGTTGGGTGGCGTGCGTGGTGGTGATAGACAGCGCTGGTAGTGGTCGTCTTAGGGGTGTGGTGGTGGTGATACAGGTTTGGTGTTTGTTAGTGTGGTGGTGGTGGCGGTGGTGG
>JAGPOY010001128.1:0-18756 GCA_018983105.1 Silene uniflora
GGGGTAGCCCCTCGTTCAATTCGTACCAAAAAAAAAAAAAAAGAATGGCAAAAAGGCCAAAATGACATCGCGACACATGATAAACTAGAGTTACATCTATTGGTTAGTGTATAGTTAAATTAGTAATTTTAGAGATGAGTCTCGAACTCATGGCCTCTTGGTGCACATATATTACCATTGTGACACATTCATCTCTTTGTATAATTTGTACTCCCTCCGTCTCGGTCATTTATTATCCTTTGGTTTTGGCACAAAGACCAAAGAAAGAGGAAGGGATTTATTACTAAACTAGTATATAGATCCCGCGCAAATGCGCGGTTTTGTAGATAGGCATATTAGAGAAACTGATAATTATATTAATAGTTTTTAACTTCAGTTGAAATTTAATTATAAAATTCACTATTAGTAATGTTTTGTTATAAGAGGTAGAATAGAGAAGAATTTACGCTTTTAATCCGCATAAGGTTTGGCGGTTTTACTGAAACTATTTTGTTAACTTTGTTTTAAGAAATATTGTTATTATATCATTATATCCACTAAGGCGTAATATAAACGTAATGTTCTTAATAATATAATCAGATAAGACATGTGTAATAATAAGGAGTATATACTTTTGTATATGTAAATTAAAAAATGAACCTAAATTTAAATGTTCACATAGTATGGAGCAGAGATGGATATTAAGTTAAAGTGTAAGTAAAAAAATATATATTTACATAAGTTTTCTTTTTAGAAGTAAAAACAATCTATGAATACTCTCAACCTCTAATATGTTTGTATCAAAAAACAGAATAATATAATTCATTAAAAAGTGTTTACATGCTAAATAAAGTGTTTGTGACCATCTTGTTTAGTTTTAAAAATATTAATAGTAAAATATTTCTTTCACATTATACCTATAATTATTTAGTTCAATTTCATTTATATAACAATATTATAATATTTTATTAATATTTCTAAACAAATTGAAAAAAAATATATATCCTCTTTATAAAAGTCATAGAATTATATACTCCGTATATTTATTATATGGGTTAATTGATAAACACTACCAACTTAAGTCCTCTTTTTCACAATCTCTACCAACATAAAAAAAACTTCCATAATCACTACCAACATAGTGACTCCGACCTAAAATCACTACCAAATTTCACTTTCCGTCCAAATTATGGATTATATGGCCAGAACACCCTTGACTCCTCAAACATCTTATCTCATCCTCTTCCTCCACCACCACCAAAATCCGACCAAAAATGACCCCTCACCGCCACCTCAACGTAGGCGGTCTACCACTCCCCTCAAACACCGAAGCAGACACCAAAATAGCTACAGGAACGGAGGAGGTCGACGGGTAAGGATAAACAAAGGAGGGGGTCGTGGTAGTGAGTGTGGTGTGTTAGTTGTGGTTGTCGAGGTCAGGGGTTGTGCAGCGGCGGTGGGATTTGCTCCGGTGGTAAGTGGTGTTCCAGATCTGGACGAAGGTGGTCGTGGTGAGTATGGTGTTAGTCGTGATTGATGTTGTGGTGGTGGCGGTTCTTGGTGGTGAAAGGAGAAAGAGAAAGAAAGGAGAAGGGGTGGCTGGTGGTTGGTGGTTGGTGGTGAGTGGTGATGTTGTGTGGATGAAGACGAGATGGGTGGTGGTTGGTTGAGTCGTTGGAGGTGATGATGGTTGTAGGTGCAGTGGGTGTAGGTGGTTATGGATGGGGAGGGGTAGTTTGGGGATGAAAAGAAAAATTTGGGAGGAAAATTTGAATTTTTCGTTTTTAATGAGGTTTTCCGGGTAAATGGTAGTGTTTTTGTTCCCGGAGTCACTATGTTGGTAGTGATTATGGAAGTTTTTTTATGTTGGTAGTGATTGTGAAAAAGAGGACTTATGTTGGTAGTGTTTATCAATTAACCCTTATTATATTATATAAAACAGTATGGCACTATGACCCAATTGTAGATATGACCTAATGAAACAGTTTGGGACAATTGTAGATATGACCTAATAAAGCCCAATTAATAGAATAATTTTCATTTAAGCGGGAAAATATTTGCGATTATATTATTCTTTTAATATAAGGAGATGTCACAAAAAATTTCATGTTTTAAAGTAGGATTAAAAAGTTAATTATGCCAAATATTATTTCAATAATTGATGAGATTCCATTTTGTATTTTCCTTCAGTGTTTGGGTCGACATATTCATCCTATACTAAGATGATATACATGTTAAATTTAGCTTACCTTTGGCTCACCTATTCTATTGAATCTATTGAACTAAGATAACATAAGAGTAAGCCCATTTACAGCAACATTAAGTTAATCGGGAAAAAATTTCAAATTTCTTATTCTTTTAGTTTTAAGGGGGATGACAAGTGAAACAAATTGAGTGTAAATGATCAAATTGTTCATCAAGTTCATTCTTAAAATAGAAAGGACAACAAATGATTGAGACACCCAAATATGGAAAAGGACAACAAATGACCGGGTCGGAGGGAATATCTCTTTAGGAAAACAAATTACCATAAGTGGTAAAACTAGATGGACCTTTGTATGCGGTTAAATTTGACCATAAAATAGTCACAAATTCCCGTCTTTTTAGATAGACCAAAATGATCCATCTGAAACAAGAATTTGTGAATTGAAAAAGCTTACTACATTCTACTTTTATTATCCCCTCTTTCCTCTTAATCATTCCAAATTGATTATCTCCTTTCAAAATTAAGAAACAAATTAAATGAACATTTAAATTTATCGAATATTATTCCTTCCTTCATAATAACGTTGTTCTCATTCGCTTAATTCCATCAGAATTTAATTAATATCACTTTCTTAAGTCAACATAGTGAACATGGGGATAACAATAGGTCATCGAGTCACTTCAGGTTCGCAACAATTCAAGTTATTTCCGATATAAGTCATTTTCGTGTTTGTTATTATCAAGTTATTTACGGATAGTGCTTAATATGGCAATAAACATTTAGATTGGATTAATTAGAATTATGGATAAAGCCAGGGTCCTCAAGTCAGGTGTCAGACTAGTTACAGAACAAGCTATTTAAATTGGTTATCCTATCAGATAAATTTTACCACATATATAGTGTTAGATCGCATATGGGCCTAGGCTGCACCCGTTGAGGAGGAGAGAGTGTTCCCAAAACCAATTGATTATGGGTAAAAAAGTAAATTACATTCTCTCTCTTTTCTCCGATGTGGGATAACCTACATGTGACATCTTCACATATAGTAACCCATATCAACAATATCATTGCAATTGATAAGTGATAACACATAAACATAATAATTAAAATATATTAGAGAGATTCATGATAGTTAATAATACATGCCAAAGCTTCACATCTCGAAAGCAAAGTACTCGGCCAAATTGACAAATTGGTAAAAAAAAGTAGGGGTTGTGGACAGATTAATAAAAAAAGTTGGAGGTTGGACAAATTGGTAAATAAAAACAAGGAGTTGGACAAATACACCAAAATTTGACCATTTAAGAATTAATTAAAAGTAACTAATTAAGTTAATCTCATCCAATATAAAAATAAAAAAATAAGGCATTGAAAATAAACTTGTTTTGTCAATTAATTTTGTCACACGATTTTTATTTTATTGTTTTTGCGATAATTTAGCCGGGTGTAAGAATGATGAAGAACGAGACGGGGTAACATGTTTGTGTATTAGATTTGAATTAGATCGATAGATATCGGTGAAAGTATGGTCGGTATATACGAGTCAGACCAAAATATATACCGAGTTTGTAATACGTAACGAGGTCAAGTCATGATTATATACAACCATTACAGATCAAAATATTTTCATACGCTAAAATGATATCTTAATTTATAAAAAAAAAAAAAAGGAATTTAATCGTATCTCATTTATTAGACACTCTAATAATTTGGAGGTTTTCTTTGAATTTTCTTAATAAGTGGATTAAAAAAAATCGAAATTTTATTATTTTAGAAATACGTAAATAAAACTATTAACGAAAAAAGTGAACATTGGCAAATACGTAAAACGCAAATGATAACAAACAGGAGCCGAAGAGTATACAATGAAAAAATAATGGTGTAATTAAAAAATTTAACATTAATTAAGGGGATGATCACTTTTTTGGTGTATTTGTCCAACAACTTGTTTTTATTTACCAATTTGTTCAAAGAAGAATTTTTTTTACCAATTTGTCCATAGCCCCTACTTTTTTTTACCAATTTGTTAATTTGGCCCAAAGTACTCCATTGTCCCTAGTGGCGGATTTAGGCGGGGTTAGCAGGGCTGCTTGCCTCCGCTGAAAAATGAAAATCTCGCAAATTTTAGTTAAAATTTTCTATTTCTTTTCGAGTTTATCTTATAACATTACTTGTTCGACACTTCGACCCCGCTAACCTCAAATCCTAGCCCCTTATAAAAATGCCATCATCATAAATTCACAATACATTACATCACAATTCACAACACCACAAAGTTACCATACTTTCTGCACGCTTAAGATTAAGATCACACTATTACTTGAACCTCTTCTCCTTGAAGGAAGAATCAACCAAAGAAGGTGCACTATGAAACTTATTCTTTGCTCGATCAATAAAATCGGATATCTTATCATTAAAACTGTCAACATTCATGTTACTACCACCCACCATTGTTGGACTTCTAATCTTTCTCCCTGCTCTATCTATATACTCTGTAAACAACCCATTTATACTCTCAGCAATCGACGATTTCTCTCCGATATGGGACATAGTTGGAACTCTATGCTCCACCCCATGTATCGGCAACAAACTAGCCATAGGCTTGTTGGTTTGGGACCCATTTGAATGATCTTCGCTTTGGCGAAAGATTATGGGAACACTTTGATCAGCTTCTTTCTTTTTCTCGACTGGCAGTCGTCGAGGACACCTATCCCTTACAGGGGTAGGATTAGGGGAACCATCAAAACCTCTTCCAGTTTGTTTACTGTTGGATTGTTTGGGGATTCGAGTACAGCGATCGCTTACCGGGGTATGAGTCATGAGAGAGACGTTAGGAGAAGGTGTTTCACTGTGAACCTGGTTATTCGAACTGAAACGGATTGCTCTAAAAGGGGAAGTGGTTTGGATGACTCGTCTCAATTTCTCGCAAACAGTTGCATTTTCGGGTTTTAAGGAAGGGTAACTATTCTTCTCCATAGGGAGAAAAATGGTCCTCAAACCAAAGATTTTATGTTAATGGCATAGAGAAGTGAAGATTGTACTTGAGAATAATAGAGAAATGTGAAAGTTGTAATTTATAGAAGATGAAGATGATTGGTGTAAGAAGAGGGATGAGTGGGAATTTATGCTTGTGGTTTGGTTTGGAAATTCTTGTTTCAGACGGCTACTTTTCGTTTGAAGCTTCATACGGGCGTATGCGATCATTTTATGGTTAAATGTAACCACAATTGCACAATCAGTGTTATAAACATGTTTTTCAATAGTGATCACATTTTACTGTAAAATGGTTACAAAATTCCTGTCTTATTGCTTCAGACTAAAATGGTACGTCTGAAACAAACCAAACTAGGTTTGGTTAGGGTGGAAAACAACTACGTAATGTTGAAAATTGAGTAGAGGAATTTTGACGATACTAGGCAGATTCCAATTTGTCCATTAGAAAGCACAACTTTGGTACAAGTTTTCAAAAGAAAGATGTCTTCGGATCACATTCTATTTTCTTCTTTTTAATTGATGGCGCCTTTTTTTCAAACACTAATAATATCTAAGGAATTCATCATTTAGGAATTAGGAAGCAGATGCTTCCTTCCAAAACACGTGAAGATTATAAATGTAAAATTGACCCGAACACAAGCATACCGAAATGGATAAAAACACCAAAACTCAAATTTAGAACACAAATTCTCCTTGAAGACATGACATATTCGTCACAAGGAGAAGACGGATACCATTTTATCTCACACAGTAACCACTTTTTCTCTCTCTGCAACACTATTTATGTGGTCCCCTTTTTCCACTAACTCATTTTGTATCCATTTTATCTCACAAAATATCCGTCACAAATGGTGACCCGTCACAAGCAAGACTTATTGAATTTAGAATTAGTACGATTTCAGCGGTAACAAATACAAGGAAATAACATAAGAAAAAACTAGTCAATGAGTTCTCAAAATTCATATACAACCGTATACCTAACTCGGGATTTGCCACTTGGACCCAACAAATGCGTCAATTGGAGCAAGTGCAGTTCGGATCGTATTCTTTCAGGCTGGATCGGATCAGTTTAAATATCGGGTTTGTTTGTAATGTGTTTTTAAGGGATCATTTCGAGTACGGGTCACTTCAAAGCTAGTCTAGTGGTATGAGGTAACTTTCAAGACAATGTTTAAGAGATTTTATTTAGTAAATTTAACTTTTTTTTTTTTTAGCAACTGTAAAAAAAGGTGTCCTAACTAAGACATGGCCTTACATGCAAGGCCATGTGCAATGTTATTATAAGATCTAGGAATAAAACTTAAGGAAAGATAATGAAAAGAACTACTAAGGTAAAGGATATCCTCAAGGATAGATTTAATAAGATGATGTGGTTGCGCGATCCCCGCAAAAAACATGATGATGCTGAGACAATCCGATGAGACCTCCAAGTGCCATAAAGAGTGGTCCCTAGCCAAAAAGATAACTTCGCGTAATTCAAGGGCTTCCGCCTGCAAAGCAGATTCTGCTTTAATAGCTTTACTATAGTCATACCATCGATTACCATCTTCTGTGAGTGCAGTCCAACCGATTCCAGCCTTTTCGCGGTTTTTCCACCCTGCATCAACCATGACCCTAATACGTTCACAGTTGTAACCAGCTCCGGCTGTAAAGAATGGTTTATTCTCTCGTACCCACGTCATCATATCAAAAAATCTCCAGAGGAGTGACCATGATCACTTCTTTCCACCTTTGCGTTCGCTTTTTCATATGCCTGATCCGCGTCATTCACCAGTCGTGTCCAAAGGTTCGTGAAAGACAAAGGATGGAACTCACCTCCTCGAAATAGGATATTATTTCTAGTGGTCCATAAGCACCATAATGTTGCAATAAAGCGTAAGATCCGGGCTTGAGCATCCTCCAGTTTGCCCAGATAGATAACCCAATGGATGATCCATTTGCCAAGAGAAGTGGCGTGGCTGTGGTTGTCCTTAATACCAGGTCCGAGCAAGCCCATATTCTTTTAGTGATCTCACAGTCACGGAATAGGTGTTCCATAGTTTCCAGTTCACCCTCACCCTGATGACAAAACTTACAGTCATAGTTAGTCGCAATCTTCCGCTTCAGAAAATTACAACCCACAGGTAATGTGTTTGTAATAATGCGCCAGATCAGGATTTTCCACATCATTGGTCCCGGCAGCCTCCAGAGCCTTCTTTTGCAGAAAGCTTTATCTTCATCATCCTTGATTTATCCTTATGTGACCCTCTAGTCTCCATAAGACCATTGAAAGCCACACCATACCCACTCTTGACATTGTACTCACCTGTGCTAGTGAACGGCCAATAAATCTCATCTGCTTGATTTGAGTGGCAGTCAGGAATCGCCAAAATCTTCCTCGACGATTCCTCCGAAAAAATAGATTTGATGAGCTCCTCATCCCAGCAACTATGCTGAGAGTGCTTCTGAAGGTCTTTCACAGATAAGTGACATAGGTGTAAGGAATCTATAGAGAGAATCTCATCACGTGGCTCAGGGCATTCGCCGTCAACCCATTTGTTGGTCCATACATTTAGATCAGAGTCAATGGCAGGTTTCCATCCAAAATTTTGTCGAATCAAATCCCACCCATAATTGAGGCTTCTTGTCCTCCATGATGAGTTGGATCCTTTCCGAAACAAACAACATTTGTCTAAGGACTGAGATCTTAATAATTTCTTTCTAAAGATTATGCAGAAAAAAGATTTGTGTCCTGAAGCAATCCGTCATGCAAGTTTAGCCAACAGAGCTTGGTTCATACAAGCAATATTCTTTATGCCCAAACCACCCTCACATTTAGGGAGAGCGAGGAATTTCTGACTACACCAGTGAATGGTTGTTCCATTTCTACACCCCGCCCACCAAAAATGTGACAATAAGGAGTTAATCCTATTTGTCACACTTACCGGTATTTTAAATACCGATAGAAAGAAAATGGAAAGGTTTGATAGGACAGAGTTGATTAATGTCAATCTTCCAGCTGGTGAGAGAAAAATTCCACTCCACGACGATATCCTTTTCATAACATGTTCCACAATACCTTTGAAAATCGCCTTCTTGGATCCCTGAAAGTCCGTGGGGAGGCCCAGGTATTTACCAAGCCCTTTATTTCCTTTGATATTGAGAATTTTCATACATCTCCTTGCATTAAACAATTTCGTGCTAGGACTAAAGATGATTCCCGATTTATCCTCATTAATAAGTTGTCCCGATATCTTACAATAATTATCAAGCAGGCACTGAAAACTCCTTACAGAGTCTTCCTTGTCTTGTAGAAAGAAAACAGCATCATCCGCAAAAAAGAGATGAGTTAAAGGCTCCACACCTGGACTTAAGTTAATCCCTTTAAGCATGCCATTATCCTGATATCTCACAACATTTCTCGAGAGGACCTCCATACAAAGGACAAATAAATATGGCGATAAAGGGTCCCCTTGTCTGAGTCCACACGTAGGTTGAAAAATGTGAAGCGGAGCACCATTGAAAAGGACTTGATACGAGACCGTAGAGACGCAGTTCATAATCAGAAACACAAGCTTTTCCGGGAAACCAATCTTAACCAAAATTGCTTTGAGGAAGTCCCATTTAACTCTATCGTAGGCTTTACTCATGTCAGCCTTGAAGGCGAATTTTCCATATTTTCCTCTTTTATGAGAGTTAATGTTATGGATAGCTTCATGTGCAATCAGAATATTATCGGCAATCTGTCTTCCCGGGATAAAGGCATTCTGGAAATCACCCACAAGGTAACCCATCACTTTTGCTAACCTATTCGTGATGCACTTGGTAACAATCCTCATAAAAACATTACAAAGGCTAATCGGCCGATAGTCACGCACTCCTTCAGGATTATCACATTTCGGAATAAGGGTAATAAAGGTTCTATTGAGCTCTTTTAGAACCATACCAGAATTAAGAACGGATAGGATTGCCTTTGTAACATCTTTTTTTACAAAATGCCAGCATTTTTGGAAGAAGACAGCGGGTACCCAACCCGGCCCCGGCGATTTCATAGCCCCCATCTGAAAGACCGCAGTTCTTACTTCTTGAGTCGTAAACGGTCTGTTCAACCAGTCAAGGTCATCACTATAAATTGATCTATCATAACCTTCTAGCAGGTCATCCATCATCTCAGCAGTGCTTTGTTCTTGTGTAGTACATGCGGGATTATACAGCTGAACAAAATAATCATGGAAGATCTTACCCACCCTTTGTGAGTCATATATCCATGTACCGTCATTATCCTTGATTCCAAGGATGAAGTTTCTTCCTGCTCTTCCCTTAACCCAGTTAAAGAAAAATTTGGTACAAGTATCTCCCTCCACCATCCAACGCATTTTAGCTCTTTGTTTCCAGAATACCGCAGCCGCTTTTGCAAAAACCTTGACCTCGTTGTTAGTTTTCGAGTAGAGGTCATCATCACCTTTAATAATTGCCATATCCATTCCACGCTCCAACTCGATATCAAAATCATCCCATTTTTGCCTCCAGTTTTGTTTTTTATCCAACGACCATTTCTTAACCTTATTTCTTACTAGGGCAATTTTCCTTGAAACCCGATAGACAGGTGATCCATTGAGATTTGTCAACCAAGTGTCCTTAATAAGTTGAATGCATTCCTCATGATCGAAAACCCAAGCATCCATCTTATATGGTTTTTTATTCATGTTTCGGGTAAGATTCAGATTGAGCTCAATAGGTGCATGATCCGAGATTTGAATAGGATAATGTTTAATTCCGGTATTAGGAAACAAAGAAAACCAATCCTTGAAACCCAAAGCTCGATCAATTCTTTCATACACCCTTTTTTCACCTTTTCTATTATTACACCATGTAAATCTTGGCCCTTTGAAAGGGATGTCGACCAATTCGTTATTGATCTTCCAAAGATTAAAATCATATGCATAACTTAAAACAGTGTTATGCACTTAATTTTTTAATTTTAAGTTAGATGATATTAAATGAGATTTCAAACAATCTATTTCAAGTCACCTCAAGTGATTTTGACCTGGGCCATTTTGGTGTCGGGTGGTTTCAGGTGAGTAAAGCTCCTCTCTATTACCTTCCATTACTTTTTAATGGATGAGATTTTGTTTCGGGGCGATTCAACGATCAAATGTTTTGATGAGGAGAAGGAAGAATAATGATTTTATATTGGTGTATTAGAAGTAATTAGAGCTGGCAAGTCTGACCCGGCCCGAAACCGAGCAAAACCGACCCGATAGGACCAGAAAATATTATGACCCGAAATCGATCCGACCCGACCGGATGACGGCCCGTAACCCGATGTGATCCGATGATCAATGACCTGAACCCGACCCAGACCCAGACCCAAACCCGATATTGACCCTACCTGATATCGATCCGATTAAAACGATGATCTGACAATTATTAAATTTAATATTGATCAATTTGAAAGCGATTTAGTATTTAATTTGATACCTTTCACCTAATAATGAAGTAATTAAACCAAATAATTGTTGAAAAAATAATTTTTATGGTCAAAAATTGAAGTAACGCAATAAAATCGCAAGACTCGATAGTGACACGACCCAAACCCAACACGCCGTTTGACCCGAAATGGCCCGACCCGATAATGACCCAAAACATACCCGACCCGACCCGAAAGGGTATGCTGACCCGACATGACCCAAACCCGATATGACCCAACCCAAACCCAACCCGACTAACCCGATTGCCACCTCTAGAGGTAATGGAAGGTAATGGAGAGAAAAACTAATAGAGAGAAAAACCCGATTTCAGGTCGGTTTCAACAAAGTTTGGGTTCTATTTGGATTGAGTCGAGTCAATCGGGTTTTAAGCCTTATTCAGGTTCTACAATTCTGTCTTGAGTCGTCTTTTTTAGGTCGAGTCATCAGTCGTTCGGGTCAGCTTGATGTTCCAACCAAAGGATTGGGGAAAACTAAAATCCAGAAGCCATTCACAAATCACAATGAATCAAAAAGAGCTATTTTGATGTAGTATCAGACTCATAATAAGAAATTTACACAAAATACTTGCTAATGCAACTTTCAGAAGTGCATGTTATTTACATAGACTCAACATCTGATAGTTGCTAAAATGATTGGTACTGCGGTTTTTACGTGAACATCGTTGTAGAATTGGATGTTATTAACACCCAGTTTTAAATATTTTACTATAAAACTGCTTCGTAAGAGAGACTTTAAAAGTCAGTCCACAACCATCTCGACACAAGTGATTCATACCATATGCCAGGACTGATCTTTGCTTGTCAATGTAGAATAAGATAAAGAGCCAAGCTTCAATGACGAAAGGTTCTAACTACCTGATCAATGCGTCGTCGACAAAGTGGACAGTTTGATAGATGTGACGAACAAGCTGTGCAACAACACATATGACCACACCTGCACACCATTTTGAACACCATGTTTTCTTAGCAAGACTAGAGTAGCATTGTAGCATACTAGCATGGTATACAATTATAAAGCACCTGTTTTTTAAATGGTTTGAAGATTATCATCAACGGCATTTTAAGACAATAATTGGCAGCATTTACCGATATTCAACCATGACAGCCATACCACGACCGTGAGTCCGTGACCAAGAGGAACACTTAAATACTACGCTACAAACACAGCCATAATTTGAAACATACGAGTCTTCTTAAAATCACTATCTATACAACTAAACTTCCGGAACATAAAAGTGCACTTATCAAATCACCTAATGCGATGCCAAAAGAAGAGAAAGAGGTGCGAGCCACTGCCAAAAATATACCACCGTCATTCAAATGATCATTTGACATCCTAAAATCAAATTGTCCAACTTTGAACATTGATATCACCAAACGTAAAAGTGGATTCCCTTGTAAAACTGAGCATATTCAAATCATGATGACTATTTTTAAATCATGATAACTATAATTGCACGATGAAGTGATGAACTCCCCCGGATAGGTTCAATACTATAAATCAAAGAACAACAACAAAAATCAGAACACTTCCACCAATTCTCCCTCCATTCCCCACTACAAATGGCCTAAAACACACTTTAGCTAAATAGTCGACATAAAGCTAAAAAAGTACCCACTATAAATAGCCTAAAAATCATGTATTGCAGTTGCCTGTACATTGAGATGAAGCATGAGAATAAAATAGGCCACTGAACCGACGACAGGTTGATTCAGTTGCAGTTGCATTTTCTATATGCTGCTTTACTCGTTTTTTTATTTATCTCCTTTGTCATGCAAAATTATCTCGAGATATTTCAATTGAAATATTTCGCAAAGTTGATCTAGTTTAGGTTACCACAATTATTATCAGTATTAGTATTTACCTAGCCTGAGCACTCGGCCTACCAATTCTTTATTTTATGAGAATATACTGGTAAGATTTGACACAGACACACAGTAATGACCACTATTGACGACCAAAAGCTTAGCTTTAATAGGAATGAACGCACAGCAGTGATGAGGGTCCAAAGCAAAGAAGCGCAAGATGCGACGCGAAGGCCCGCACCTCATAGACACAAGGCACTGTGTTTTAGAAAACAAATTTGTAAATCCATAATTAAAATTGTGCAATTATGCTTTTTTTTAGGGATGACATGTAAAAGAGTACAGGTGGAGCTAATGTGCCATAGAGAAAAGCAAAAAATAACAAAATTGTGAAGTAGTGTGTTACACTAGTTCCACCTTATCTACGAGGCGCACTTAGGCACACTGGGGTGTTTCGGCTAGTGCCACACTAAGCTTTTTTGCTTAAGCACCCCTGAAAAGCGGTTTATGTAACCACGGGTCCACGGCCTAAAAAAAGTTGAAAATTTGAAAAAGAATCAAATTACAAGCAATATGAGTGCTTCCACTTTATCAAGTGCTTGAATCACCAAGGCAGATGCAAACAGTACTACAGCAATTCAGTTAACAGCAAGGAAGTCAAAACACTTTAACCAATTCATATGCATTCCGAACTATAATGGACTCACAGTTGTAAAGAAAAAAAAAACCACTTTAAAAATCACATCTTCCAAAGCAGAATGTAATAAGGAGGCATTCGGTTGGATGTTTCAAATTTCCATTCCATTTACCCATATTTCGGAATGGGCATTACCCTTCATACCCCCAAATCCATTCCCCCACCCCTCTAGGGTATCCCATAGACCCATACCCTTTCCTCAGTCCCTCCACTCACATCACCAACACCCAACACCAACCACAGCCGGCACCACTGCCACCGCCTGGTGATCTGTCCCCTGCCCTGATGTTGGAGGCTTCGCTTCACTCTCACAAAGAATAAAAAAAGGTAAAAAGATGAACGGAATATAGAGTATATTTTTTTATTGGCTGCCCTATCCTCCCATTTTCTTTTTCTCTTGTGCAGTGCATCTACATTTAAGTATTTCAGGATATAGAAGCTCAACTATGTGTCCTTCCAGCACGCACCCTTCACCCAAATATATCGATTCCAGTGACCCTAAATAAAAACAAAACATAGCATCTAAAGAGGAGGGAGTATGGAGTATGGAGTATGGACTTACGGGACAAATACAGCATTGTACTCTTGCTCCAAGCATATCACACAAAGATCTGGCATCAAACCATCTCTCTTTGCAGTTTCTGATCCACTCTCATCCTTCAGATCTGAATCAACGAGGAGCATAGCTAATTTAGAAACACTGAAAAGACAATGAGACATGAATAGAGACAAGACAGTGCTTGAAGTTAATACCATCGCCAGTTTGCCCAGTTCTTTTTGCTGCTGCTTCCAAAACCCTACATGAGTAAAAGGGGTTGAGTGGCCCAAGACAGCAACATCAAAGGTCGTTTCGAAAAAAAAAACTAAGATAAAGTAACAAACTATCCCTTAATACTTTTAATTTCAAAGTGCAGGTCTGGTTTAAGACTCAGTTTAATAAGCCAATATAGTGGTAACTGTTTTTACCACATGATGCAAAAAAGACAGATTTTCTACTGTATGCAGCCAGTAATTGAGCCAGTTATCTACTCTAAGCAAAGGATTCTCGTCAAACTATAGTATATCTGCCAAATACGAAGGAGCGATTCTTTAGTATATGAGTAGATCTGTCTAATTTAACACAACTGAAGACACCTAGCCCATATTTATAATCAAAATACTTTGATGATAAGAAAATTGTAATGAGATAACATTGCAACATACCGTTTGTGCAACTCCCAACGACGCCTTCTTTCCAGTACAAGTCGAAGTGTATGCTTGGCGATCAAATAGATTCCAAACACCGAGAACCCAAAAGAGGCATACTTATACCATCTGAAACATAAATACGTTATATAACTAGGGATGTGACTTTGTAAGTATGGAATGATGTAAAGAGAGATGAGTTTATTTAACAAAGTACCTCGCCCACTTCCCAAGATTTGCAATAAGCTGATCAATGGTTTTTGGTGAAACATAAAACGGCCCTTTGTGAGGTCTTTGAACACGAACTGTTCCGACATCATCTTTAATAGCCTGCCAGAAAAAGATAAAATTAAGATGAGTCAGTGGCAAGGGTCATTTACAAAAGAAAATGGAAATTTTCTAACATGACCAGAACAGATACCCAGTCACACCCACACAGAGTCACTTAACTCTTCAGCACATAAGCTCATTATTAAGTCTTTACCACTCATGCGAAGAACAGCACAACATTTAGTGGAAAATCAAATAAGCATAACACTCCCATTTTCAAAGGCTTGGGAGTTACATCAGAACTCAGAAGACATTAACAAAATATTTTGAAGTATTAATATTGAATAATTCTAACAAATGAGGATCACCCATATAAATTCTCCTGATAGTGCTGATACTCCTGGGTAGTTGATCGACATAGATAGAGGAAGAATATGTCAATAAGACTTGTTTCCTCGCTCCACGAAGCATGTTTAATAGCTCAAGCAAGGCGAAGAGAAGAAACGTTCCAACAAGTATGTAATTCCTTCCAAACATTTAGCCAATCTAGGAACTAAGGACCATACCATCCAAATAAACGAAAATAATTATCATTTCATACCTCACCTACGACAGTTAAGGGCGTCCCAGTAGGAAGAACGCGTTCAGTACGCTTGACACCAAGCATCTGAAAGTAATGTTGCTGTCAGAAAATGTAAGAAAAGCTAGCATCTACATTTATTTTGATTTTGGAAAGAGGAGCACCTTAAGACCTTGAAGATAGTCCAACGTCCCACGTACAAGGGATCGACCTGACTCTTCAAACAGTTCACTCCCAATAGTCAGTTCCATGCCAGTGGCACCTCGTGCTCCAACTACATAAACACGGCCAGAACCATCATCCTTAAAAAGACAAAAAAAAAACATCATTAAATTATTACAGAACCACAGAAAAAGAAACCAGAAAAAAACAAATAAAGCTTTCTACATAACAGTTCCAGGCTTCTACGAATAAAACTATTACCAGGTACCATGGGACCTCCTTGCTCATACATAGCATTAGTGCAGAATCTTGTACCCATGAACCAGCATCATTGTGCTTCAAAAAGTGTTGCTCAGCCTGAGATAAGCAAGCAATAGACAATAACAATTCGTTACTATGGAACTCTAACAGTCTAACTCATTTGAGTATGAAAACCTATGGCAAAGAGAGATACCGTTTCTTCAACAATGACACCCCGTAGACCACTGTATTCGCATTTAATGGGCGTGTCAGAACCAACTCGTCCAGAAACAGAGACAACCAATGGTAAAACTTTGGAGGCAGCATCTAGCAATATTGCTGGATAGTTAGGAAAAGAAGAAGAGAAAAATTAAACCCTCGTCCAAAATGAATGAACAGATAAATAATTAAAAGCCCTCGAAAATGCTAGCCTTCTATAGCATTCTACCCATAATATCCACAAGTAACAAGTGTACAACTGACCCCAACCGCAGCCAATACGGAGACTCATGCTCAACCGCAGCCAATACGGAGACTCATACTCCCTGGGGTCATTTGTTTATCTTTGGTTTTGGGACAAAGACCCGGGGAGGGGAGGGGACCAATTGGGGTATTGTTGTTGAGTGACTAGTGGACAATAGGTTAAGTGGATGATCAAATTGAGCCCAATTTCCCTGCATTTCCTCAAAAGAAATGGAGAGGCAAGTTCCTGTTAATGGTCAGGATCGCATTTTGGCAAAATCTAACGGCTCTAAATTTACGCATAAAAATAAAGGGAAAATGAGAGTGAAAGGGGTTATCATTATTCAAATAGATTGTGAGAGGAAATGTAGAAAAAGGAAGTGGAGAGGATCCATTTCCAATCAAATTACCCTTCAAAAATATTCCAGTAGAGAAAGGTAAACAAATGACGGAGACCCCCATAAACGAAATAGGTAAACAAATAAGCGGGACGGAGGGAGTACTAAGTATATGACGATACAAAAGGTTGTCATAGCAGTTTAATCAGTATGGGTAGCCAATGTGGCAATTACCTGTCCAAATTGAATGAAAAGACTAACGAAATTCAATGCAAGTAAAAATTAAAAATAAAGCGCTTACCCAAATCTTTCAAGTGGTTAACTCTAGTGACAGATTTGAGGGCATCTGCGTCCCTGAATAATGATGACATCATCATAATAAAAACATGAGAATCGAAAAAAGTAAACAAATGACGGGGACGGAAGAAAAAAAAAGAAAAGAAACCTGCCACTACTTCTTCCAAGAAGATAAAGAGCAGCTGCACTTAGACAACAAGAAATCCCACCCCATGGAAGCATTTTTGAAATAAGAATAAAGTCGATAATAATCAAAACCCTAAAATTGAATTAACGAAAGAGTAAGTATGTTTATATGAAGAAATCAACATGTTAATAATGAATTAAAATGAAGATGAATTGTTGGATTGGATTGTGTTAGGAAAATTGGGGAAGAAGAAAGAATAAGATGCCAAGAGTGAGAAAGAAAAGGAATAAGAAGAGAGTCGGGCAGAGGTGTGGTTGTGTTTTTATGAACAACAAACAAACAGAAACAGGCGTGGTGGATAACTGGATATGGTGTTGTTTCAATCATTCAATGTCAGTTGGTGTTGATGTAGGTAGAGGTGGAAATCGGGGCAAGTTTGTGTTAGGGTCAAGTTGGGTCAGGTCGTTTCATATTGGGTCAGCCTAACTTTTAGAGTCTAGTTTTTTGGGTCAATCTATCTATAAAATTATATTAAAAGCCTACTCTAAAATGGAGATTAAACTCCACCTAGACAAAGCCACGTAGGCTTGAAAAAAGCCACGTATGACAAATAATGCCCATGTCAGCCTCAAACATTGACACGTGGTCATTACTCACACCAACGTGTATTCTTTTCATACTCAAACCGCAGTAGCCTTCCCCGACATTCACCATCTCTATTTTCAACCACCCGCACGATGACCCTTCAAAGCGGCACAGACAACCACTGGCGACAGCGAAAAGGCAGCCCATACCACTCACCGCTACATCCGCCCTCCACATTATGGTGTACTTATCACCGGAATAAGGTTTTATTCTGTACTTTAATCGGCGGCCGGAATTGCGATCTGCTCCGGGGCAATCCCCCTACTCACCTCCGTTGCGGTCGTTAGGGCCCACTTATGTGACCCAAAACAAAGAGGTGATAAATTGTTTTCTTCAAAACTCTTCATTCCCCCTTTCTTCTGTTATAAATTCAGGCTGTTATTGCCATTAATTGTCTATTATTGCGATTATTTGTTGTCCCTTGAAGTCGTCATTTCGGTTACGTTTCACTAATTGTTTTAATAGTCGTCTTATTAAAATTCCCCCTCCTTCCTGTGCTTATTTTTTTTTCAATTATTTGCCTCAGTGTGTGTCATTTTGGCTCTTACTACCTGCCACCACTATGGCCCCTGCCACCCCACCGTCGACGTTGCCAAGAATCCGAATCGGGTATGCTTTATCTTCCCCTTTACCTCAGCTAAAACCTCAGTCTCCCCTTTAATGGAATCATTGTGGTTTGATATTCCATTAATTACAATTTATGGCGGGTGTGTTTTGATTTTTGTCATACTACAATTGCTATTGTTGTTGCTCTATCTATTCTTTTTCCCTCTCTAATTTGGAATTAAAATGTTTTTGAAGGATATTTTGAGTTGTAATTGAACCATCACCTGTATATATAGTATTCTCTCTACGTGCTTAATCGCATTTTCAATTCCTGTTATTGAAGAGACCCAATAAGTTTTCCCAAATTGTCAGCCACCTCTCACCATGGCCATTACATAAGTGACCACCAACAGGACCCGTATTAAGGGCGAATTTCCAGATACAAGGGTAAAGTTGCAAAAAACCCTTTGCCCCACCGTTGGCAGAAGTCCTAGATGTATTGTGTTAATATTTTAGTGGTTTTAATGATTTTACTGAAAACTGAGTTTTATCAGTCGAGTTGGTTATACATTTGGACTATGGTTCTAATGCTCTTTTGATCCTACTGTTTATTTTATTTTTTGAAGAAAGTGGACTGTTTACTTATCTTAGAAAAGAAAGTGGACTATAAGATAAACACATAAGTCCGAATATTTGGTTTATGTAAGCTTTAATCTTTGTCTTCTCAGGGGAAGTAGCATTGCCTCGAGGCA
>JAGPOY010001129.1:0-18174 GCA_018983105.1 Silene uniflora
TTTTATACACCACGCAACTTTTATGTCTCATCCCTTTACGTTGATCTAAGACCTTGCATGTTAAGACACCTTCCGAAAGGATAAAGTTTTTAACAGGTTCAAAGTTTTAAAAATTTACAGGTTTTCATCAAATTGAACCTATTACAAACATATCCATGCAAAATTTCTTTAAAATATGTGTTTATTTTTCCGCGAAAACCGAGGGTGTCACATTGAGAGTGTAACAGCCCGGCCCTAACCTAGGATCGGGAGCAGTCACGCATGATAGCTCGCCAGGCTATGTAGATGGCCCACGAATCGACACGGGTCCTTTCCAGCGCATTTTGTCTTCACTCGTCCGCATCCCGAAAACCTTCCAAAGAGGTCACCTATCCTCAGACTACTCCCAGCAAAACACGCTTAACTGTCGAGTTGTTTTGCATGGATACCCAGAAAAAAAGTGCACTTTGCTGATATAAGTAGTACTTTCAATCCCTCTAAGCTCTAGTCATATTTTAAACCTATCAATGGACCTCTTGAAGGGGGTACCCCACCCGAATAACCTATTTGGTTCAGTGGAGAACATCAAACGCATTCATTCATATCCCAGAAAAGTCTTATGACGTGTAGCTTCATCACAGAACACTAAATCCCCAATTAAGCCGCTTATTTTCCGTAGACACTTAACACCCCAGAACTTATGCTCCAACCCTGAGAGTTTAATTCATATGGGAAGAGTTTTGCCATCATGTTGATTAATTCCACAACAGTACTCCATTCATTAACTATAACGAGTTTATTATGAAACATAAAATGCCATTGGCTTACTACCTGCTTCATTTTCTCAACCGACTTAAACCGACTTAAACCTGACAATAAAAATCCCATTAGGCATAAACGAAATTTTATCCACATCAAAGCTCTTCCATATCCCCTCAAATACCCAGAGACTACCTTCCAAGGCGGAGTTGTCCCTAAAATATATCCATATAAGGACGAGGCCCAGTAATTAATCTCTGGTAAAACATCAGCTATAGTAATTTATAATTAAATAATATAGTGACCTAAATAAGCACACAAATTGAATTTCACAAAACACCAGATATTATACTCAACAAACCCCAATTTCAATCACTTGCTTGCAAAACGTTACGACTCTCACATCCATTGTTACATCCCTTATTATTTAACAGAACTAAAAACCATTTAACTAAAACTAACACTAAATTAGGTGCCTATGAAACTACTACAAACATAAAAAAATCATCAACCAAAATGGTCGGGAAAAAAAACTAATTATCTATAAAACAACTCTAAAATTGTGTCTCATAGATTCACTTAATAAATTACATAAAACTTTCTAGGCGAACATTCTATATTTTTTTGCTGATATAATGATTTCTCGTAATCCCCCGATTGGAGCAACAACGGTGATCACTGCTCCTATAATAATACATGCCTGAAATCACACAAATGTAAAAACATAATCTTACAAGTTATATACTCCCTCCAAGTCTGCCTATAGTTCCCATTTCATTATAATACTCCTCGCATATTATAGAGAAAGGGGAACTATAGGCAGACTTGGAGGGAGTATCATTTTAGTTGTTAACATACACTAAAACACATTTTTTTTCTATTAGTAAACAATCCATTTTTTTATTAATAATGATCATTTCATTACTTAAGGTACCCTTCACATATTTTATTGTAAGATCTTCTATTAGTAATCACACTCTAATTTATATTTTTCTTATTAACAATGTATACCTTTCCTACCTTATATTATGGTTTATTAAGTGTTTTATATTTCAATAGTTTAAATAAATCTACAGAAATATGTAAACTTGGAAAATTTATTATGTTACTTACCCAACATGACACCCAATGAAAACTCCATCTCTTTGGTTGGTGCATGATAAGCCACATAATACAAGGCAACTGTTGCACAATAATTATTAAGATAATACTTTGAAGGTAAAAAGTCAATGCATACCATGAACTCAAAATGTTTCGAATGTAATACGTACAAAGTATGATGTAGAAGCAAAAGCCAATCCCCCGAAAAAACCAAGTAGTCCTCCAAAGAAAGGAACACATATTCCAACTATTGCGGTGAGAACTGTAACAACATACAAATTAGTTATTAAAATAAAAACTAGTGAGATATGTAAGAGTAAATATTAATAACACTTAAGTATTTAGCTATCTATGATATTGGTTCCTAAACTAAAAAATGGACTATTAGAAAAGCAAAAAAAAAAAAAACTAAGAAAACGGTTCTAAGCATATCAAATTTGACTTTTAAAATATGAAAAATACGATAATTGTAGTTTAAAATAATCTAGTGTATTTAGAAAAGAATATAATCATACCCACATATATGCTTCTCGCGATTAAACGAAGTGCTAGACCGGGGGTACAATTACGCTTTTGTAACAAGTATGACTCAATCATATCATACATTGGCATAGCAAACACCTACATAAAAACAAAATATAAGAAACGATTGTGATGAAGCTCAAACCTCGAGACATTAAAAATGAAATTATGGAACTTTAAATATATCAAAACAAATTAACTTAAACTCATTGCTATTAAAATAAATTATTGTTGATGAGGCTTGAAGCCATGACCTCTTAGTTGAGGTACGCTTGCTATAATCACTATGACACATTCATCTTATTATTATTATCATCATCATCTAAAACTTACGAAAAATTTGTTAGTTCTCATACTGGTTATTACTTAAAGGTTTATCAACGTAATAAAAAAATTCTGATTTTGATATTAAATTAACTGTTTTCTAATCAAACATATTCGAGCTATTTCGTTCTCAAAAATCTACGTTCATGACAAATATTATAAGGTATTAAAAATCTAAATGTTGTTTTAGTAATACAAAGACGTGATGATATTACAATGCCTCGAATGGTGTCATCCCAAAACTAGCATAATAACAGGTGCTTATTATTCGTCAGAAAATGAAAGCTGCACAAGACCATCAGAAAAGTTATGCTGATCTGAAGAGAAGTGACATTGAGTTTGTAGTTGGGGACAAGGTGTTGCTAAAAGTGTCGTCAATGAGAGGTGTGATGCGTTTTGGGAAGAGAGGCAAGCTGAGATTCTAGAGAGAATTCGAGAAGTAGCATATTGTTTGGGTCTACCTCCAGCTTAGATAGAGTTCATAATGTGTTTCATGTATCGTAGCTTAGGAAGTATGTGAGCGATCCTTCCCATATACTTGCACCGGAGACGGTGGAAATGGACGAGTCTTTATTATCTTATGTGGAAGTGGCTAAGGAAATATTGCATTGGAAAGTCAAAAGGAAAGAAATGGTGAGACTACACTTGTAAAGGTGCTATGGTCAAACCATAATGTTAATAAAGCTACATGGCAACATGAAGATGCAATAAAGGAGAATTATCCGCATTTGTTTGATCAGGTATGAGTTTGGTTACCCGGACGTAACCATCTTTTAAACGCCGATTTTGGAGTTGTATGTATCGATCCAATTCATACCTACTCATCGTATGTTGCTAGAGCTATCTGTCAATTTGTTAATTAGTAATGTTGTTGCCTAGTAATTCGTGTCTTGGGGTGCTTTTGACCGTACCCGGACCTTGATGGTGAAACTCGAACAAGTACAACATGTACAAGGTGAGATTTTGGGGAATTTGGCTAATTATATAGTATTTATCATTTGTTTTACGTTTCAATTGTTAGAATATTACCCTAGACCTTTAACACTACTGACCATGACTGGAGATGGGTTGGCCGTGAATGTCGTGACCTCGGTGTGGGGTTTGGGTAGGTCGTTGTCAATTGTAATTGTATAGTAGCATTGTTAATTGTATGTTATTGTTATAGATGTAAAGTAGGTGAGGGATTCGTAGAGGAGCTTTTCTAGCTATTCTTGTGATTTCTTAACTGAGCCGGAGTACTTGCTGAGAAGGTAGGGATATGCGTGCTCAGTCTTTATATTTGTTATATTGTTATGATGTAGTCGTGCGACCGTTTTATGAGTTGTATTACTGAAAAATTATAGCATTGTGATTGTTGGCTTTATCTTTTGTTGTATTATTGTTATTAATATTATTATTATTATTATTATTATTATTATTATTATTATTATTATTGTGGTTGTTGTTGTTGTTGTTATTGTTGTTGTTGTTGTTGTTGTTGTTGTTATTATTGTTGTTGTTGTTGTTGTTGTTGTTGTTGTTGTTGTTGTTGTTGTTGTTATTATTATTACTATTACTATTACTATTACTATTATTGTTATTGTTATTATGCTGAGACACGCGGACTAGGGAGATGCGCTAATGTATGGAGTGGCTGAGGCACAGTAACCAAGGAAATGTGCCATTGTGTTGTGATGTGTTAAGACGGTGATATGAGCACGGTGACTAGGGAGTTGTGCCATATCAGACGATGTTGGTAATCGGTTGGCCCGTATATGACAGGAGACCGGGCACCCTTTGTATTGAGTATGCCTATTGTACATTTATTGTTGTTATTTATCTCTACTCAGCCGTTGGTTAACGTGTGTTGTGTCTTGTGTCAAAATTGTCACCATGTTTAATTGTAGTGGCATGTTCTGATTCGATCCATATGATATTTCCGATCAAAAGGGGAGCACTTAATCTAAGTGGTATTGATTTGTGAGCTCTATTATAGATGCGAGGCTTAGGACGTGACAGAGGTTGACATACCGAGTCTAGATGGCTGAGTAGTGTAGTTATCATATAGTAGCTATTTAATCATTGTTAAAAGACTTCCGATGTATTAGTTATTAATTCAGTTATTTAGTTTGCAATTGAAATTAAGTCGTTTGAGCAATTATTCAGTATTTATGTAATTTTACTTAAAGTACCTTGTGTTTGTTTTATTTGTTACTCACTAGCTATCTCGGGCAACCTAGTTGGTAACAGGCTTATTTATCTTGTAAGGTCTTGCTTGAGAGAACAACTTCTTAAGGTCTTATTTGTTACACATATTTTTGAGTAGACAATGTTTTAGGTTCTTGAGAAAGAGATTTGAAATCTATAGCGAAAAAATGGATAAAGTATAACATAAATTTTAGTTTGAGAGAACAACTTCTATTCAAATTAAGAATTTAGCTATTAATAAATTTTTTATCTTAAATTTTATTGGTGTTATACTCTCTTTCTACAAAAGTTCTTACAGTAAAATACACAAATTATGCAAAGATTTCCTACGAAATATACTAACTAATAGTATGACTATTTAAAAGTTAGAAGAAAGTTGCTCATCTTTATGGGAAGATAAGGGACTTTATATCAAAGAATGACTCTCATCGAATCAAGTTTTTGTAAGCAAATAGATATGGTCGTACATTAAACCAATACTAGCAATGTATGATGCCTTAATAATAACGCATACGAAATTGGTAGCAAGATGGGGTTGGAAAAGTTTTTTACATGTTTTGATTCACGTAGAGGTGATGTCATATCTATAGGTAGCCTAATCGCCAAATGTGGTAAGGAGCATAAATTACAAATTATTATGGTTTCTAGATCCTTGTTCTATAAATGACAATGGGCTATAGCATATGGAATTGAGTGGTCTTTGTTTCTTCCACACAACTTTATTTTATCTTTACGATACAAGATAAATTACCTACACATTATTAGTAGCAGAGGAATGATTTTGATTACCAAATGGTGGTACCTTTGAAAGGAGGACAATGAATTATTTGGTCATTTATTTTTCAAGTGAAGCTACTTTAAAGCAATTTGAAGATATGTCTACATTGGGTGCACAACAGGGCCAAGAGTAATGAGCAACGACATAGAGACTGCATCTAACTAAATTCATAATCATTAAAGATGGATATGTTTGGAAGCCAGGTTGTATTGTCGCCGAATAGTTGCGCTTGTTTATGTTGCTCTATGGAGGAAAGAAACGCCGAGAGCGTTTGTAGGGAAGGAATTTAAGGAAACAATAACTCATGAGGTTTTAGATAGTTTGGATGCTATGTAGTGAGTTATGATCAACCTCTTGTCTTAGTAGGTTTCCTTTGTAAAATTTCTATATTTGTTTCTCAACTTTGGATGAATAAAATAGCAATAACTTCCAATATTTTCATTACATACCTAATAAATATTCAATTATAATTTAAAATTAGCAAAAGAGGGCAAGATAAATATGTAAGAATGAAGAATGAATTAACTACCTGATAGCTTCCAACAACGTGAATAAAAACCATAAAATTAGCGGCAGAAATAATCCAAGGAGGTCTTTCAAGAGAAACAAGAACATCATCTTCGACTTGACTTCCGAAAGCCCAATAACCCGACACAGCAACAGAGAGATAACACATAGCAACAATGATGTAAGCTACCACTGCACCTTTCCACATAGGTTTCTTTGAAGGCTTTTCTGGAGATGAAGGTATTGTTGCTTGAATTTCTAATACAACACTATGTCCAGCAAATGCAAATGCTATTGTTCCCAATCCGTTAAACGAGTCGAATATTATGCCGGCAGTTGAGTGCGAACGAACTCCATATTTTACATCTTGATTATGTTGATGTTGATATACCCCTTTTTCTATTGAGGTTAAGCAAGCAATCAATGAATACCTGCTCAATTAATAATATTAGATATTCTTAAAAGAGGTTTTATTTTTCATTTCTATATGAGATAAGTGTCTTGTATGACGGATTTTTTGAAGTTAACATGAGATAATGACTAACAGTAAAAATTTATGAAAAATCGTAAACTGGACATAAATTAAGAAAAATACTTCGTTGTTGGAAAGGGTCATTTCCGTCACAAGTAACCTAGCAAACGGGTCATCGACTTGGTTTCAAATCGGGTTGAATGTAAGCGGGTTGACCTTAGTTTTTCTGTTAGCCGCTTTAAACTTGATTACCTATTTTAAATCACTAAGATTAAACATTAAATCCAAATAAAAGTAAAAGTAGTTAACCATTCGTGATTCTATAACAAGGGAAAAAAAAGGCAATTTGATTAATTTAACGGTCTTCATTTACTTATTCCTTACCCAAGAAACACGAGGTTTAATGTGATGTAAAGAAATAATTGTTTCTAAGTCCCTCTTTTTAAGGACCGTTTAGTACTTTTCTATTTTAATTACCATCTTTAAATTATACTTATACTAATGGTTTAGACGTGAATAGTTCATTGATGGTTAATTTTGCATTTCCTTTAATAGATAAACGTTAATCCACGTCAATTCTAGAGCAGGTGCAAACACTTCATTTTTCTCTTCAAGTTGTTTGTGGTTTTACATATTTTTTCATGTCATTGTTTTGTTTGGAATTTTAAGAGGGCGGGTATAAGCGGCTATCGCACTGCACCGCTCTAATAAACGTGGGATCAAATAGAGTTTGAGTGGTGGTAGGGTACATGAGGGAAGAAGTAAATTCAAATTTTCACCCGTCGGGAAATGTAACTTAACGAACCCATATTATTAATCATACAAATTTTTTTTTGATTTTAAAAATATATCTATCATACTTGGTGGGGCTAATTGAGATATGTGTTTTGTTTGACGGAACGGAAGAAAGAGAGCTTTCATCCACTACATTGCTCTTCAATGACATCCTCGTGTTTAGACATGGCAAACTGGACATTAGGATCGCGCAGATCATTTCTGGTTTTCAAAAACTCGGGTAAGATCGAGTAAGTCAAGTCATTTTGGGTTTGGGTCGATTTTGGGTCTGTTATTATAAAGTTATTTCAGGATAATGGTTATTGGGCAACAAAAAACATTCGAGTCAGCTTATATTTAATTGGTCAATTCATGTTAGGGATCAAGCTAGGGTCCTCAATTCGATGGTCAGGTCGGCGAGTCGGGTTATTCGAGTTGATTCATTCAGGATTGGTCAATTTTGTCATGTCTACCTATGTTAGGCATACACCATTAAAAACAAACCTTTTGTAGTGATGGCGGTCATTGAGACGTATAAGCAACCTAACCATCATTCATTTAACTTTGTGACAAAGGTCTATTTCCCTATTTGCAACGAGGTTCCGGAAAGTTTTGACAAATCAATGTTTCACTAACTGTGCCTTCTTTGCGACGGATTAGTCTTTTGCAAAATAGTTTAACGGATTTAGCGATTTTTGATGAATTTATCATTTCAAAAAACTTAATATTGTTGTTGGCCATCTTTATAACTAGAACTAAAAAAATCGGTCAGGGAGTAGGGTTCTAGATCAAATCATACTGATTGGGAAAGAATAGGGGTCAGGTTATACGTGCCATTAGTCCGGTCATGGTCGGAATTCGGAGTATAAATGTGTTTGAATTTTCAAATTGTAAATATATATATTTTTATAATAAATTATTTTCAATATTTTTATTTTATTATAATCATCACGTGTCGTACTTAAATAAAAATAATTACAAAAAATAATTTCTTTAAATAGTTATAATAGTGGTGGTGGTGGTGATGGTGGTGGTAGTAGTAAATGGGTAATGGATGGCGATAGGGCGCCACCCGGTGGACGGTGGTACCGAATTTCGGCGTCACCGTAACTAAATAAAAATAAAAAATAAAATGTCAGTTTTTGGTTTTGCACCAAAATTTCAAGGGTAAATATGTAATTTTCACACCAAAATAATTTATTTAATAAAACCTAATATATACTTAATTATCTTTATTGGTGATTACATTTTCTTAATCATTTTATTATTAACTTCATCTACGTCGTTTTTTATCGAGTGGATTCTTCATCTACATTCAACGATAAATTTTTTAATACAATTCCTTCAAAGAAGAAGACATTTCATATATTCCGACAGAGTCTGGACGCCAAAGAGGCACCCATGATATTCATGTTGATTTTTTGGTCATTCTAGTAAACCATAGTTTACTGTCTGAATACCAATCAACCATGTCCGAATTAATACTCAATCTTCATGTATTTATCGTCAAAGGTTTGGGAAAAAGAGGGATTCGTCAAGGGGATCCAATGTCCCCCTTATTATTTGTGATATGTATGGAATATTTTACTAGAATCTTGAATGTGGTGACTAAGAGATTGGAATTCAGATTCCACCCCTTATGCAGACCTCTCCAATTGTGCCATCTTTGCTTTGCTGATGACTTGTTGTTGTTTAGTAGAGGAGATGTAGGATCTATCACTGTTATTCTTAGAGCCTTTGAAACATTCTCTGCTGCTTCTGGCTTGACAGTGAACAAAGATAAGTCTGAGATATTTTGCAATGGTATGCCCTCTGAAGTGGTACAACTTGTGAAGAGAATATCAGGGTTTCAGGTTGGACAATTCCCATTTAGATATTTGGGGATTCCAATTAGTTACAAGAGGATATCTATAGGAGATTGCTCTAAGTTAGTGGAAAAAATGGTGGCTGCTATCAGAGGTTGGGGAGTTAGAAAACTAAGCTATGCAGGCAGGCTGGTATTGGTGAAAGCTGTGCTTTCTCAATTACATTCTTACTGGGCTCGAATTTTTGTGATTCCTAAATCTGTGATCGATCCAACGAATTAGCAGCATATGCAGAAACTATCTATGGGAAGGGGGAGATGGCTATCATAAAGCCCCTCCAGTTTCATGGGAGAATGTCTGCCAGGATAAGAAAAATAGTGGACTGGGTGTAATTGACAGTCAAATGTGGAATGTAGCATTGATTGGAAAATATACCTGGTGGATCACATGTAAAGCTGATCACCTATGGATCAAATGGGTTAACCACATTTACATTAAGCAAAGGGATTGGTTTAGTTATCAACCATCTACTTCAGCTAGCTGGACCTGGAGACAAATCTGTAAAGTGAAGGAAAAACTGAAAGAGGGGTATGTTAATGGCAGCTGGAGCACAAACAATGGCAATTAAAAAACTGCTGCAGGGTATCATTGGTTGAAGGGGGAGACTGAGACAGTGAGATGGAATAATGTGGTGTGGAACAGGATTGCATTGCCCAAACATAACTTCATCGCTTGGTTATATGCAAAAGGAAGATTGCTGACTAAGGATAGATTGGTGAGGTTTGGAGTTCTTACAGATGGATGCTGTGATCTATGTGGTGGGGAGGATGAAACTACAGATCTTCTGTTCTTCTCTTGCCCATTTAGCCATAGATGTCTGCAATTACTAAGTCAATGGCTGGCAATTGATATACCATGCCAGGGCATTCTAGACTGGTGCAGAAACTTGAAAATGAGATCATTGCTCCATAAACAGATTATCATTGCTGCAATTCTGATGCTGTTGTATCAGATATGGTGGAGCAGGAACATCTGTAGGGAAGAATTGCAGGTGAGCCAGCCTCAGGAGATTGTGAAGCAAGTGCAAGCTCGGATAAGGAGTCTTGGGGCCAGGAAGATGAATATGGTGCAGCATAGAGTGGATCCTAGTTGGTGTGCTGTAGTAGGAATTCATATTAGTACTTAAACTGTATTAGTTGAAGTTGAATAGGAGTCCAGTTAAGTGTATGGTAGATGGTCAGAGGTGAGAAACAATGGTAGTTAAAATGCAGGTGATGTACTTCATTGAATTCATTAATACAAAGTCTAACATTTCACCGAAAAAAAAAAGGTTTGGGTAACCATGAAAAATATGAATATGCTTCTGATTAGTTGTATATACATCGTATAGCAAATTCGCTGGCGTCCATAAGAGAACATCAGTGTCAATGGTGATGGTGATCATTGATTGGTATGGAAACATGATGGTGAAACCTTTAACCAAGTTTAATTTACTAACTAGTATAGATCCCGCACCACTGCGCGGTATTTAGAGTTTTTATTTTTTTAGTGTATTATTTATACTCCATTTTTTAAATTTGAACCTTGATAATATTTAATATTTCACTCCGTTGTAGTTTAATATGAAACAAAAAAATTGAAATATAAAAACTATTTATAGATAATTAAGTTAAATTGTGATTTTTTTAATGAGTTATTTTCTGTCGCAAAGGTAATAGTAAACACGCGTTAAGTTATTCTCAACGGTATAATTATTGCATTACTGAGAAATTTAGCAACTTATAATTTATAGTTTAATAGTAATTTTATTTTATTTCAATGAATATATTATAATTATGTAGTTAATAAATATTAGAATTTAAATATTAAAATATTTTTATTTAAAAGATAATAATAATGTAAAGAAAGAAAGTTTTAATTATTACCTTATTTAGCTAGATGCTTTTTGGAGGGAAAAACTAAGAGAATTTTTATTTTCTTAGTAGTAAGGGGATTCAAATCTCCAACAACTTGATATTCAATCTACGCTTAACAATTTGTGATCATTTCTCTCATTTCAACAGTCCACCAAAATAGGCAAATTTGAGTGGCGGTTATTATTTACTTATTCATTATTGTTACAATTAGGCAATTTAAGGTGGTTCCAACTTCCTAAACTACTCTTTTCCAATTAGTTGTTTAAAATTCAAATTTTAGGGGAAGGAATTGAAAATAGCTATGTAAATTACTATAATATCCTCGGTGGCGCCGAATTTGAATACCACCCGATGACGCCATCTCATTTTCTTTTTATATTCCTCCCTGTGTAACACCCGCTATTTTTCAATCTCATTTATTTTACTTTAATTTATTAGATTTATTTTTAATTCCTTAATTTATCGTTTTTGGGTTTAAACCTTTGATTAATCTCGTTTGTAGTCGATTTTTAGCCTTTTTTTAGCAAAAGCGGCAGTTGTATGACTTACCTTTTCGGGAATGTTTCCATGGATTTTATTTATAATACTAATACGATGAGTGTGATACTTAGTATTTATCTTTGTGTATTTAATCTCATTCAACAATGTTTCCGTCACAGTTTTGCACTAGATTTCATAGGGAATTACAGTTGGTATTAGAACATCAGTGCCCTTGACGCTCACACTTTAATCTATAGGTAAAAAGATTAATAAATGACTGATAGACTTAAAATGAGGTCGAGAGAGATGTGTAAAAACCAATAAGGACTTGTTTGGTAGCTTATGTGTTTGTGTAACTCAATGACTAGCATTAAACTTATGTTTTGTTTACCCAACGAAGAAAATGAGGCGACGAGGACTTGGTGCTTCAAGAAAAATATAATGATGTTTTCAGCCCAAATTCTGTTTAGCTCAAGCTGTAGACCAGATGACCAAGAGTACAAGTTTCACAATGGTGCAGTAGACCAAAAGATTATTACAATGTGGATCTGTCTGATGAGGTGACACAAGACTTGTGCATTTGTTTCTCTATAAGAAGATGGAGTGATCTAGTGAGCCCTTTTACAACTCTGGAAGCCTGAAGATTTCTTCTTTGATCTCAGATCTTGTTAGTCTGTGTAAAGGTTCCGCTTCCTTCACTCTTACAAATATCTTACCCAATATCTTTTTTATATTTTTTACATAAGTTAATTAAGTAGCTTCATTTCTTTTTTATATTTTTTAATGATGTGTCCCATTTTTTGTCTGACGAGCTATCTTGTCGTATTTGTTGCCTTTTAAAACTTACAGTGCACTTAATGAGTTCAATCACCTCACCCATCTATAATTCAATGTACCTTTGAGGCTTTGAATTGATAATTCCGACTTAGTCGTCTATTAACTTCGGTGTTTCGGTGACTTCGTTCGTCATGAAGTGGAAAATTATGTCTTGATCTCAAAGGGCTTAACCATCAGAAAATTAATTGATAACCAAATAATGAGCAATAAGGAGCACTCAATAGGCTATTAAAATGGGTATAGTATGGCGTATGTTTTAATATGGAAAACAAAGAGTGAATTATAGTACGTATTAATATTAATATTAAGTTATTAGTTCTCTTAATTTTTCTTATTGAGAGTGTTTAGGATCTTCAAATGGGCAATGAAAATGGTTAATTTCACCACGTGGCTTTCAAATAGATATAGATATAGATATAGATTCAGATATAGATATAGACTAGTGAGTTTTCTTTTCATTTTCTCATTGCAGGAAATTCGAATACGTACAAACCATATAATAAAGTCTAGATAAGCTTGACAAGAACCGATAAATCTCTTGAGTCTTAACGATACTTCATCAAGACATGTTATATTTTAACACCTTACTACTATTGCGCCTTTAATATGTTTCCTTTTTTTATGTGTATTAAATTGGTATTCGAGTATGCATGATTTTCCGAAAATATAGCAAAGTTTCGAGAGATGAATTTAAGTTTTACAATATTATCTAGCTTAAATGAGGGTGAAAAATAATCTGCATATAACAAATAAAATATAGTATAATATTGGCATATATAATGTAAAGAATGAGAGTAAAACTTACGCTACCGACATAACTGCGGCAAGGAATGATACTATCTTCAAAGAATGAAAATTAGGAGTTTGGGAAAGAACCAACTCGAGAAAGGCAAAAATAAGGGTGTAGTAAGTTGTTCGTGCATTGGATAAATTGGGAAAAGCAATATCACATGCTTTTTTCAAAGACTTTCCTCCTGTAACCATGTAAACAATGTTGATAGCAACTTGTACAATTGTTTGTTGTGGCATAACAATCCAATACCCAAGTTTTGGGCCGAAAGCATGCATCCCTAACTCAGGATATCTATCAAATCGTGTCCCTGGTACTGCTTCATGTAGCTCCACTAATTGCCATAAAGAATAATATGTCACTACCCATGATACAAACATTGCAGCTATTCCTCCGTACCTGTCATTTTTTTATTATTATTCACAAGTATAAATACAAATAAAATAGCCTAATAGTATGTTATTGTTTTTTGAATGTATTGAAGGGCATCCATACGTTTTATTATTCATATTCTACCAACATATGAGCGTGTATTGTAACATAGGTGTGTGACTTCGAACATAAGTATGAAAACTTATTTTGATTATTAAAGGTTAGCTCGTCATAAAGAATACGAATGTGGGTTTAATACGTCCTCTTTTTTATATTCACCATGACCGAGTGAATGTTGTAACTGATGGATCATACTTGTCTCATCGTTTTGTAAAGAGAAAATCATTCAAATACTTCATCAAACTCGCAACAAAGGTCTCTCGAACATGTTGTGCTTATGATCTAAAAAAGTCTGGATTAGCTTTTTTGTATAATAAACTCACTGTGTCACTCTATCCAGTTATTTATTTAAATATTACATTAGTAAGTGTCTCAGTTTGTTTGTCTTAACATTTTGACAATGTTTTTTGGGTTTTTCTACATAGTAACCCTGTATTTTTTCAAATTCTACATGGTAATTCTATTTTTCAGAGAACACACATGGTAACCCTGAACTCTTTAAATACGTATCGCCGTGACCCTAGACTTTTTTTCCGACAATTTTGTCCGTTAAGTATGTGAGGTGGCCAATTATGTTTTGAGAATTTCTACCTGGTAACCCTATATATATTTTTAAAAATTCTACAAGATAACCCTATATACTTTTTCTACAAATCGCATGTACTTAAAAACATAATCCCTTAATTAATCTACTTTACACAATTTTACTCAATTAGACCCAAATTGTCAAATCTACCCTCATTACGCTTCAATTAACCATGTTTTGAAAGAAAAATCTAGTAAGAATTTTGTTTGATATCAAAAATCCCCGAAGGGATATTATAAATATCAATTTAATAAAAGTACTCCGTACCGAGCATTATAATAATCAACATACCGAGCATTATAATAATCAACCCTTTTTTGATTCATAGGTTTAATGTAATTAGAAAACTTTTTTTTTCGGAAACCGCAATCAAAAGCCCCAAAATTGAAAATGTTCTAAACACGACAATGACTCACTTCAATTATTCAATAAATTGACACAATAAAGTTGGGTAAAATTGAGGAGTGGAGACTCATTTGTAAACATTGGGCTGAATAGTGGATTTCTTTGTTAATTATTGAACCCGATTTTTGGAGATTTATGTTAATGATACCTTAAAGAGATGATGATAATAAGAGTTGAAATTTTAGAAAAATCGAATAAAAAAAACGTACTACGAATGATAAATTGATTTAAACTTCGGTTGGTTTGATTTATAATGCTACCTACCTATTGTAGATGGGTCTAAGAATGATAAATTGAGGAATTAAGAAAGCATTTATAAGATTGTTTCTTTTGTAAAAAAAAAAAAGACAAAAAAAGACAAAAAAAATAAAAAATAAAAAATAAAAAATCGGATTATCTTGTAGGATTTAAAAAAAACATAGGGTTATCTTGTAGTAAATCTCAAATCCAATCGGCCACGTCACATACTTAACGAACAAAATTGAGAAAAAAAGTTTGGGGTCACCGCAATACGTATTAAAAGAGTTGAAGGTTGTCATGTGTGTTCTCTGAAAAGTGGGGTTACCATGTAGAATTTGAAAAAATACGGGGTTACCATGTAGAATAACCCAGGTTTTTTTGTGGATAAGTTTATTATTTACTTGCACTTTAATCCCCTCGTGATTATCCAACAACAATATAAACAAAAGGTGCCTTTCTAATACCTTATGCTTTATGCAAAAGAAGAAAAAAAACAATATTAACAAATGATGATGATAGATAGATAGATAGATAGAGTGATTGGGTGATAAATAATTTAACATTACCAACCAAGCTGAGCCATTGCATATGGTAAGCCTAAGACACCTGCCCCGACCATTGCCGTTACATTGTGAAATGCTGAATAATACCACTTGGCTTTTCTAGCCGCAGTTATCGGCAACCAATTATTAATGTCACGGACTTCCTCTGTGTGATTACCCTGTTAAATTTTGGTATTAACAATTTTTATATATGAAAATATATTAGCCTTTTTTAGATGCAATGCAAAACAAAATTTTCACAAATACTAAAAGAAGACTTTTTTTTTCTACATACAACGAGTTTTTCATTTTCTCCACCTCAAGTAGTGATGCAATTTATAACCAAAACAATCTTCAATAAAATATATTGTAAACTTTAAACAATATAATAAATTTTAATATTGGTTTTGAGTTAATCACTTAAGAGAATGTTATTTAGGTATCCTATTTTTATTCATTTAATTCCATATGTTTGATTAATATAATTCTTTTTCGTTAAAAATAAAGGCATGTATATGTAATCATATATTTTGCTTATTTATCATCAGAATATTTGGACATTGACGTTTTAGTTTGTCATTAAATTTATCTCATTTGAATATTTATACATGTAAGATTACAGAATAAAAATATAAAATGACAATTTTATACTTTAAAATTGACTCATAACAGAGCATTTTCTATCGTAAAACTAAAACTGAAATAATATATCGCGCGTGTGTGTGTGTATGATGAAATTGATTAAAAGCATCATTTTTAGGATTTACAGAATCAATAAGATTTCATTTTTCATACAGGTTGTTATGTTACACAATTTCAATCAATTGTTTTTATTAATATTATTTGGAGTAGTTTCATTCTGGAAAATGAAACAACAATCTTCACGTTAAATCATTTATTAAAATATTATGATCGTGATGTATTCTAAAAACAAGTCAACCATAATATAAAGGAACAAATTGAAGTACACACACCTCCACTTCATGTTGTCCTTGACTGGTCATTTGGATGTTTTAACCACCGTTTTAGAATTAAATTATGCTTCGATATGGCTGCTTTGAAAGTTATATCTTTGTTGTACTTTCTGATACAAATGGTCAAAGAGTATGGAAGTAAAGTATTAAAATGCACTAGATTTTTTTCACTGATCCTACTTTAGTGGTTTTGACTAAGGATCAAGGTGTCAATTACCACATGATACTGTTGAAGAGTGTTATGCGGTTGAGTTTCAAGTAATTGTTTAGATATTTAAGGAAAATGTTCTTTAAAATTAGTATGTATTATCTATCAATATGCAGGTTTTCAATATTTTTACCAATTTGTATTGTTAAAATTTATTAGAAATATCACATTGTATAAAATTATTAAATTATTTATATATATAAACTGCCTTGCAAGCCCGTTAAAAAATTCATCGGTCTTCTTCAAAAGTTGTACCAAAAAACTTAGAAATATTGTAAGTTTTTATATATAATGTTATAATATGTATTCTACTCTATTAGGTTAATAGGTCTTATACATGAAAATTCAGGGTTCTACTTTTCAAACTTTAATCGTAGTAACTATACAAAAAACTTCTCTAAACTATGACATCTTGTCTTTTTTTGTACAAAACCCATTTTTTTCGATAGGTTGACAATATCTGTAGTTAGGAATACAATATAAATTGACATTTGACTACACGAGTATAATTAAAGGCTTTATTGAATTTATTTTTATATTCTATATATATTTTTTGGATTTTTGTTTTACTGCCATATTAATATTGAGTTGTGGTAATTTTTGGAATTCAGTTTGAACAAATATATATGCGGAACATGTCATTTAATTTATTAGTCGTGTAACAACCCTGATTTTCAAACCTATTTTAAAATTTTTAGAATTAAATGAAACGTATTTACTTGGAGGCCTTAGTGGTGGAAACACCAAGATAAACTAGACTATTACTAACATTATCAATCAAATATAATTAGAAGTCCAAAACCTCAATGTAAATTAATCTTTCAATAATCAATCTTTCAGTTCTTGTTAGCTAGTTTAGTCTTGAATCTATTGGGTTTATGCTTCATGATTAGTGACAAGTCTTCATCTTTATTCAAAGGATTCTCCTTTATGGCTTTGTTGGTTGGTATTGTATTTAGTCTCTCTTTATTTCTTTACTAATCCTTTATTTAGTTGGGTAATTACTTGTCTAAATCATCATGCTTAGTTTAGATTCAGTGTTTGACTCTTTAATCAACTACACATTTCCTTAATATCTCCAGAAGCAATAATTCATTTCGTTCCGTTACCTTCACAAAGTACTTACACAACTAGCTAGGTCCGCTACTTGGTAATCCTAATTCCCAAACACAACCTCTATATACAAATCCACATTGCAGCATAAACCGTTCCAAGCTCACTAATCCCTTATTTCCATCACTTATTTCCTTACCTAATACCGTCATAATTACCTATCTCCATACGTCCCTATATGTACATGATATGACCGTAATAGTTGCACTTTCAACCCCTTAACGAACCCCATTTTGCATGCTTTTATGTATTTATTACGGTCCTTTCTTCCTCTTTTGCTTCCTATTTGCTTTATTCTTGTTTTGTGCTCACTCGTAGGCAAAGGAGCCAAACAACGCGCATTCTAGAGCATTTCGGAGCTTAATGGACGATACCTAAGGACC
>JAGPOY010001130.1:4751-23505 GCA_018983105.1 Silene uniflora
TCTCTCTCTTAAGTATTTTGCCTTGGATAGACTCTTCATGGGGAATACTTAGAAGTCCTTCTTGGTTTAGTTTACAAACACATGGCCGTATTGTACTTGCATGCGCTTTATTACATAATTTGGTGAAGAGATATATGTCTCCTGAATCATTTGATGACGATGAGTTATATGAAGAAAATGAGAGTGATGGTGATGATAGTGATGATGATGATGATGATGATGATGATGATGATGAGGTGGAGTACATAACCTCCATTAATGTAACCAACTCATGGACAGAGAAGAGAAATTCATTAGCTCAAAGCATGTTCAACAATTGGAGAGCTAGAAATCGGATTGACTAGTTTATATTTTCATTCTATTTGAAATACTTGGTGTTAAGTTTCTTTATTTGTATCATTTGGATTGTATGTTATGTTTGAACTTCAAATTAAACTTGGATTAGTTTTTATCATTTATGTATTTTCTTATGTATGGACTTGTGACTATGTATGAATTTGTTAAGGTTTGTATTATTTATTACAATGTTATGATTTTTTAATTAAATTAGATTGGTGTTGCCTACTTTTTGTTATAATATTTTAGTAGGATGGATGAAAGTACTGCTAGTGGAGGTGCTGTTGGAAGTGCTAGTGGAGGTGGAAGAGGCAAGAACAAACGTTTTTGGACCAAAGAAGAAGATAATGCTTTGGTAACGGCTTTGTCTGACTTGAATGCCGATCCCCACTGGAAATGTGAAAATGGATTTAGAAATGGTTACATGGTGCGGTTAGAAGAAATTATTAGCAAGGCTATTCCTGGTTGTGGTCTGAAAGCTTTGCCACACATTGATTCTAGACTTAAGACACTTGTAACCAAATTTAGAGCAATTGATCAAATGTTAGGTACAAGTGGCTTTAAGTGGGATGATGAGAGACAAATGATTTCGGTGGAGAGATCGGTGTATGATGAGTATTGTAATGTAATCTAAGTTTACAGCTATTTGTTTATATATTGTTGTTTTTAGTTCAAGAGCAATTTATTTGGTAATTAAATCAAATGTGTAAAATTGTTAAGTACATCCAAACTGCAAAAACTTGTATGGACATGCTTTTCCTCACTTGAATGCGTTGTTGGAAGTTTATGGCAAAGACTATGCAACTGGAAAACCGGCTGAGGGTTTTGTTGAAGCTATTGATAATATGGAGAAATCTTCCACCGTGCAAGTTATGCTTGATTCAAGTGATGATGAGGATGTTATTGTTAGTGGTAATGCAGAGTCTGCCCCTCCATTAAAAAAAGTGAAGCGAGAAAACACTTTTAAGCGCAGGGGAGGTAAGAAAGAATCTGGAAGTTCTAGCAATTCTGAGTTAGCTTCTTTACAAGCTTTTATGAAAGCCATGAATGTTCATCTTTCTACCATGGCTAATGTGATGTCCCGAGCTGATGAACGTGAGCAAGAAATAAACGAGAAGGGTGAAAAAGTGCTAGAAGTATTACTTGCTTTGGAAGGTATTACTCCGCAAGAAGCTTTGGAAGTAGCTCCGATCTTGACGGCACCAAATAAGCTCATGATTTTCTTCAAGTGTCCTGATGAATTGAAATGCGTATATGTCAAAAGTCTTTTGGCTTAAAATGATGTTGATGTTCGAGTCTATGAAAAACTAGTAGATTGAACTTGTAATCGGTTTTTGCTTTTGAACTTTTTTATGTTTGTTATGTGGAACAATGTTTCGTGTTTTGGACAAGAAGTAATATTTTGCGTTGATGAATAAAGTTATCTCGAAAAAAAATTGTATTAAAAAAATATGTTTACTTGAAAAAGGTGGCATAACAAAAAAATTATTGCATAAGATAAAAAAAAGTGTTTGAAAAAAAGTAACCAAAAAAAAAATAGTTGGAAACAGTAACAAAAAATTACGTATGAAACAAATTGTTTGGAAGAAAAAATCGTAAAATTAGATTGATCCCTTCCTTTAACAACCAAACAACCACAAAGGGAATAAGGGGATAAACCATTTCCTTACAGGATCATAACCAAACAACAAGTTCAATTCAGGGTAATTCTATACCTTACTCCTTATTTTTCTTTCTTGATCTCACTCTCTTTCCCTTTCCCATACCAAACGCCCCCTCAGTTTTAACTACTAATATACCCAACTATTACACTCCTTCACTTCTATTATAACAGGTGGAAGGGCTACCTGCTAAGTCGGTTTCTTTCTCTTCTAATCTCATTAGTAACCACCATTAATTATTACTTAATCTTCTCTTCCTTCCCCAAAACACCAAAAACCTCATTAATCGTCTCCAAAACACATTGATTTTGTGTATACATGATGTATAGAAAAAAAATTTCCAAGCCCATCTAAACCATACATCTAAATTCCCAAACCCTCTTCAAGCTGACACAACGAAATCCCAGAAAGCGCCATAACAACATCCTTAACCGACTGCGACGGCGAATCAAAGCAACGATATCAACATAGGTAGTAAACCAAGTCACGCATGGAGCGGAGATCGTGTTGGAGAGAGAGGCTGTAGACGGTGGCGGCGACAGTTTGTATGGCGGTGGAGGAGTAATCAGTCCGGTGAGAGGAAAGCGCGTGAGATAGGCCGCGCATGGAAATGAGAGGTTAAGGAGGATGGCAGTGTGTGTGAGGGTTAGTGTGTAGGAGATTTGGTTATGAGTTATGGTGAGGATTGTGGGAAGATGAATCTGACATCATTTTTGGAAGAAGGGAGGAAATAAGAAAGGGAGAGGTGTGATAATGAACGGCTGTAATGGAAGAGTAGGAAACATTTTGACAAAAATATTCCAGTTTATTGAGGAAGGTGAAGGGTCAAACTCTAGGTTAAAGTTAGAAGAGGAAGATGAAGATTGAGTTTAATGGGTTATAAGGAGAAAGGTGGGACCTGTACTACATTTTACCCGGTATATTAGGTTAACAAATGACCAATTCTATTAAAAGCGGATAGGTGTAATAGTTGGGTATATTGATAGTTAAAATAGAGTTTGGAGTATTTTGAGAAGCACCCCAATAGTTTGGAGTATTCTCGTCAAATAACCCTAAATATTATAGCTTGGTAACATTCTTAAACGATATAAGAGAGAATATTTGATAGTTTACACACGAGATAAGATTGACGTTTTAACTTAACCTAATTATATAAATTGCTTCACTATTAAAAATCACCTACCTACCAAAAGAATAGGCGAACTTGCAAATTTTCTCTCCAAAAAGCATCTTTTTAAATGAGGAAACTATTGATAATTTAATCGTATTCACTAAATAAAGAAATTAATTACTATAATGTATTTCATTATATAATTCTTTTCATTAAAATTAATCTTTTTATCAAACTATATAATTTTCACTTGACTCTGAACTATAATATTTTAATTAAAATATAAATAATATAAAACTATAGTATAAAATATTAAATCTTCTATTGATACTTTTATATGAGAATGACTTGACTCATATTATGTGTAAACAAAACTATAAATCGTTTTGATTAATTACTTTGATGACAAAAAAATTGGGAGAATTTATAAATTGGAATCATTAGTTTTGTGGTATAAAAAAATACTTTTAAAAAAAAAAAAACATTTCAACACATTACTCAATTCTCTTGGCTTAATTTTCAGTTTTAATTTTTTTTTTCTCGAAACAAAATACAATAACGAGAAAAATGAACAATTAATGAGATATCACTATTATTTTACAGTTCAATTTTACTTAGTTTTCTTGAATAATTTTGCAATTCAATATTTTTTTCATATCAAAATATAATGACGTGACATATGAAAAATTAATGAGGTGTTAATTTTGCATGATTAAGAAATAAAAACTCTATAAATAGCGCGTATTTATTGCGCGAGATCTAACCTAGTAATATTATTATACGATTAGATTAACCAAAATAATAATAACCTCAAGTAATGACTTAATTATACAATAAAATTAGAAAATTTGCAAAAGGAGTTATTCAACTTGTAGTACCTTTGTATCAAAAGACAGAAAAAAAAAATTATGAAAAAAAAAAGAATTGTGCATAATATTTTGTCTCATATTTTTTAGCGAACTTCTTATCATAAAATATCAATAAGATAAATTTGAAGGGAATGTAATATATTGAATTTTGTAAATATTTACATGTAAAACATTATGCTATTTATAACTCATCATACGTACATATAATATATGCTACAAATACTGAGCCCAATTTAGGAAATATTTTTTAGGCAGGAAAAATGGGAGTTTCACCTATCCATTTTAGTAGCAATGTGTCTTGCTTGTGACGGGCACTATCCGTCACAAGCTGAAGACGGATAGTGCTCCTCTCACAATAAAGGAAGTGGGAGAGCAAGTTGGGTGAAAATGGAGCATCACATGGATAGTGTCCGTCTTCAATGAGAATTTGTGTTTTAGTAGATAGGGATGTTATAACAAGGGTCCTGATTTTCGCAGAAAAGTGATGATATAATTTATCAGAAATATTTACATTTTATATCGTAAAATATTCATATTTAACGTGTCTTAATTTTAGACGAAAATAGTTCGTCACAAACTAGTGCTTGCCAGTAGTATTACCCCTAGTCCCTAGACTATATCAACAAAGCTATGTGATCCATGATTAATTGATTATACATCCCCTATTCCTAATCTTCCCCAATTTCCCCAATCAATCAACCAAACCAAGCTCTCTCTAATCTTCTCCAATGGCGCGCCAATTAACCCAAACCCTAACCAAACTCTCTCTCCTCAAACCCCGATTCTCCTTTCTCTCCTCCAGCAGTCTCTTCTCTCACAAAGCCCAACTCATCGAAATCGACCTCGATTCTTCATCTCACGGCGGCGATGTCGAATTTGCCGCCGGAATGCAGCTGCTCGAGGACGCGATTCATGGCATGATCGTTCGTCGTCTTGAACCCGAATGGTTACCCTTTCGACCCGGTTCGTCTTACTGGGCCCCACCTCGTGCCACTGTCGCCGATAATCTCGTACAGATTGTCGGCAAGTTGACTAACCCGTTGACTGATGAGGAGTCTCTTTCTCTTTTGTCGTCTAATGGCTGGCCTTCTTCTTCTTTCTTCCTTGATCGAGGTACTTGTTTTATAAATGACTCGCTAAATTGGTTGCGCTTCTTGTTATTGTAAATTAGCGATCTTTCGATGTTATTTTTATTTTATGTCATTTAGAAATGACACCCGTGTGTAGAGAATACACCGGACAAGGTTGCGTACCTCCGACACCTTTAGGTGTGTTTGGATAGCAAAAGTGGAGGGAAAGGGAGGGAAGGGAAGGGGAGGGCAAATGGGGGGTGGGTGTTTGGATACAATTTCCGTCCAAATCTTGCCTATTGCGGAGAGATTTTAATTTGTTTTGGAGGGGGGAAAATGGATTCCTCCAAATGCTTCCCCCTCCATTTCCCTCCACCCTTTTTTGCTATCCAAACAAGGGATTAGGGTAGTGTTGTTATTGTAGTTGTTTGATTAGAATTGTGTCTATTTTGCTAGTTTTTCGGTCACTCAGACTGTGGTTAGTGGTTATTTGTTAGGATCACTCCATATTATTTGTTACGATCACTCCAAATTGGAATGTTTTCGACATCACTAGAATTTTGTGGGGGAGTAGTAGTAGTCAGTAGGGCGATGATTGGTGCGAGGTTGAATATTGGATTTATTTAATGGAGTCGATTCTATTTTCAAGGTTGTTGCATGGTCGTTTATTTGTTCCATGGGTGTCGGTAGCTGGTATATTTAGAAGTTTGTTTAGCATGGTTGGTCAAAATGGAGATTTTTGCTGTAGGTAGTGGTAAAAGTCGAAGGTTTAATTACTGGTGAGAGGTTGCATTTTGCTATGTGCAATAGGATTGATCGTAAGGAGCATTCTAGAGTGTGGTTGGAAGGTAAATGTTCATGTACAAAACTAGTCTTATTGTGAGTTCTTCACATTTCACAGACAAAATGGTAATTAGTTTTCGAGATTGTTATACTCCGTATGTTGTTAGACGTGTTCCGCAGTGTCTGAATAAAGCAATGAAATTGAGGGGCATTGTGACAGGAGGTAGGAAATTTGGAATAATTGATCTCCGGAGGGATTTGAACACTCTGCAGTACTGAAAACAATGTTCCCAGGGAAATTAGGGAATTAGAAAAAGGTTCGATTTGAGTAGGATACTAGGATTTGACAATGATAAAATAATGTAGTCCTGTTCTATCGCGCCGAATCCAGGTAGAAAAAGCGTTTTCTCCCCTCCTGTAACATTTTTGTTTACCTCTGTGTACCCTGGGGATTGGTGAAAGACATTTGATGTGCAAATAGCGAGTGCTTTATCAAAGACATTTGATGTGCAAATAGCGAGTGCTTTATCATCCTTTCGTTTTTGATCTTCTAGATACATGTTCTTAAGCACCAGTGGATCAGTTATTGTCTGAATTACCAAAAAAATACTGTTGTGCTTTTCATATATAATGATATTTATTAGGAGTACATGTAAATGGATGGAGGGCTTGAGGCACTCTGACTATGAAGGCGATGCTCTCAAAATGTTGTGGAATATAGTGATATACGATCAGACCTTGAGCAGATATTAAGATGAGACTTTTCTAGTTCTAAGAATGTGCCCATGTTGGACAGATGACACTCGAACGTATGGATGGACAAATGGAGACATATGCTTCATTGAAGGTCTTTCGAAACATAGCCAATTAAGGCCAAATCCATAGGATTTGTATAATTTTGTCGATACCTGTAGCAAGGTCCTAGCAACATTTAGGAGGGCATATGTTATAGACATGTCTCATTTTGCCTCTGAAATACTTTTTGTACCACATGTTATTAGGGGTGTTCATAATTAACCGAACCGCAAAAACCGAACCGAAAAAACCGAAAACCGCAAATTTTTTTTGCTTGATTCACCGAACCGAAACAATATACCGGTTCAGTGAACCGAATCGAATAAATCTCCCCAAAACCGGTTCGGTTTCGGTTCAGCTTTTGGTCACCGCGGTGAACCGAAACCGAACCGAAACACTAATATTCCTCCTGACCCTGATAATTGTTTCATAAATTAATTGCCCAACAAATCAACAGGCCCAACAATACTAAAAGAAAAACCTAATCCCTATTTTCCAAAGACGCCTCTCTCACCTCTCAATCTCACAAATCACCTTTTAATCTTTTATACCCACAATTTCACTTCTCAAATTGTCGATATCAATCATTCAATCTCATCTCATCCTTTTACTCATCATGATGTCGTCGCCGTACACTTCATCGCAGCTGATGGCACTCACGTTGTAGTCCCTGACGCCGTTCAATTCGTCGCCGCTGATGTTAATTGATTCATCCTCGTTGCTGTTGTCTTGGTTCACTTCGTCGCCGCCACTATCGTTGCTCGCTTTATGGTTGTCGTACATGATTTACTTATATTTGTCTGTCTTTTTTTTGTAGAATTTTGTTAGAAGTTTGGTCATTTTGTTAATTCTTTGTGTTCAATTTATTCACGATTCATAATTTCGTAATTCGATTTTTAATTTGCGTGTAACTTCAGATGATTTTAGGATTTTTTTTCTTCGGTATTTGATTCGTGTATACACAATCGGTTTACGGTTAACCGGTAAACTGAACCGATTAAACCGGTTAACCGAACCGAAAAAAACCGCTAAAACCGGTTCGGTCACGGTTTACATTTTCAGAGAACCGAATTTTCGATTAACCGGTAAAATTAACCGGTTCACCGAACCGAAACCGTTTGAACACCCCTACATGTTATGTTTACTATATCCCTTTATCTTCAAGTGTGTGACTTTACGCTTACATACTAAAGATTGATGCAATAAAAATTTCGTTCACGTTTTCCGTTGATTTTTAACATTGAACTGACGTGACTAGTGTCATTTAATGGAAAATTACTGTTTATCCCTTAAGAAACTTCGTCCATTTCCTCAGTAGTACTCGAGTTCTCCCTCACTTGAGTTGGTACGGTGAATTTTATTCCGCTTTTGTCGCTGAACTGTCTGATCACTTTTTTACAGGTGACACTAATCCTGAGTAAAGAAGAAATACGATTTAGATAGCTCCACCTTTAGTGGATGAGTTGGCCTTTTGTTGTGAATTTGTCATCTGTTTAGAAAGCGAGTCTATCCTCTGGAAATTCGATTGGTCAAGTTCTCTTCAGAAACACAAAGTATTCATGTATGCTTTTTTTTTTTTTTTCCTCTCAAGTGTGCTCTTGTCTCTTGGCAACAAATACAAGTATATTATATTTTCTCTTTAAAGATTAAATATAATTTTTTTTTTCCCCTTTTTATGTGTCATTTGGCTATTTTGCTAATTTTAAATGGAATTGAAGAGTCCTAAACTGTTCTACACCTTCTTATGTTTTTTTAGCTGAATTTTTGGCACATAGTGATCTGTTCTATGTCACTCGCTCTAGACTTGATGCAAAATATTTGTTATGGATGTTTAAATAATGTAGTAGGACTACTTTATTCCACTAGTTGGGATATGGTTGTTCTATTCAAGCAATTTACTCCAGTTGCTAGTTGCTTCTTGGTTAAAACATTGCTTTCTTGTTGCAGGTTCACCGTCTATGGTTGAGGTGCATGCATTATCACAAACCTCGGAGGATGAAGCTATGTCCGAAAATGAAGATTAGTGAAGTTTTAGCTGTGGCCATTTCACATATACCCCTAGTAAGTGTATAGTGCCAATCAATTTTGAGCATTTTTTGTAAGTTTCCATTATCCCTTCCAATATTGGTGGCCAAAAATTGGAATGGGGTTCTAATGATTTATTTATGCATTTTGAACTTCTGATTATAATTTAGTGTGATAGAACTCTTTAGCCTGATTTCTAGATTGAGGGGGTTTGAGGCGCTGACTGAGTGAGTGCTAGTTCTCATAAAAACAATATTGAAGATCTTATTTTGTACGAGCTGGATCGCTTTGGTTAACCTAATGCCTCATCATGTTCGAGAGATCTGGCTGTTGTTTAGTTTCGTCAAATATACTTGCCAACTGATCAGTGTTTCTTCTAGTCTAGTTGTTCCAAATCTATTATTGTTTGTAATGTATATCTGACTCTATTCATTACACTTGACAATTTTCTTAGGGAGATTTGGAGGGTGGGTGTGGCCGTGTGGGGACCAAATTCCAGTCACAATTCCCATGTTTGTTGCTGGGATAAAAGGATTGGATATAAGAGCTTGATTGGTCCATTCTTAGCAATTAATTACCACGGTGGTGGCTAGCATTATATTTGGCAACACTAGTAAGGAAATTCTCTAGTGGATTTCCACTCTTAAAAAAAAAAACGGAGATATTAGGGCACTTTTAGTATCTACGGAATATCTAACAGGCTTCAAAGCTGGATTATTAGTATCACCACTCAGTGACGCTACCAGCAGTGCCAGCTATTACTGGGTGACATCTGCTATGTTCCCACACTGTAATGCTCTATATTTTTCGTATGGTTGTATGATCATATCTACCCATGGCAAGTTAAAGGTTTTTGAACCCGTGTTTTAGTTAACTATTTATGACCACTTGGATGCTAAACTTATCTTTTCAAATATCGGATTGCTTGAAATTTCAGGTTGTGCTTTGATGGGGCATGAACGCGGAGTTTCTATGTCTGTCTCTGGAGAAAAAAGAATGTTCAACTGAAATGGCGCTTGTACATAATGTAACCTGTAGTTTCCACAGCAAACAGTGAAGTTGGCTTTCCTTGTATATTTACAAGGTTTAGACAGGTAGCTGTGGAAGCTCTGTTTTCTGTTGTTTGCAAATCTGCTTTAGGAACAATGTTGATCTCTTTACTATTAGCCTGTTTGTTACACTTAATTATAATATTACCGCTTGCATCTCGCTCTTGATTTCAATCTCTTTTTACTGGTATCTAAATTTCTCTCTTAAAACTTGTTTCATTGATTTCTGTTTTATTCGCCAAGTACTCGAAGAGACTCTTATCTCAGCTATCTCCCTGGATTAGCTTGATACAAGCTCTTCTAAATATCCTGAATCGACCTAATTTATCAGCTACCCTTTGAGCAGGAAATTACACCTTCATTCTGAACACCCTAGAAGGAGGCCTAGCCTGATTGAGCTGATCGAATGTACTCTGTAGATAACTTTTTGCTCTATTTCTCGAATTGATAGTTCAATGAGTACGTGACCCATTTACAATAAAATGTAATCATTTTGATAAAACGTTAACAAATTTTCAAAGCTGTGACATTTTCTCGCTAAAATGGTCACATCTTGTCGTTAAAATGACGACATTGTGTCCCGTCTACAATGAGAACTTGTGTTGATAGTTTTGATGGTAAAAATACACAGAAATTACAGAATTACATTGTCAGTATCTTTTGCATATCTTTGAAGATGAAAATTCATACATTGGCTCAATAAAAAAAATGACTGTACTTGTCACAGTAGGACAGAAATTTGCAATGAATGACTTCCAAATATGGATACATGGTAAATATTAAAACATTATGTGAATAACATCAGAAATAAAAATGTTAAATCACAAAAAGAATGAAGGAATACAACAGAGTGAGAATCTACAAAAACCGAAAAAAGAAATGAGACGAGAGCGCCATTACTCTTCTAGCTAGATCAGACCATGATTCCGTTGTTGCGGTGTCGAATTTTGAGGAAAGACTGAAAACGGGTCTCCAAATGGGTTATGTGGATCCATGCCCATGTGTTGCATTGGTGGTTGTTGTGGTTGCGGGTATTGGGAGGGAGGTGCATTCTGGTAAGGTACCATCATCATTTGTTGTTGATGTTGCTGCTGAGACAACATAGCCAATTGAACATTTGTGGGTGGAGCGATGTTGTTCGAGTTGAAAAATGGGTCATGGTGTGGCTGTTCAAACGGGTTGTGTACTTGAGCCGGATCTGCTCCCATTCCGTATGGACCATAACCTGCGTTTTGCATTTGGAGTTGTCTCCTTGCGCTGTCGTCTTCGTATAAGCTATCGAGTAACAGCGCATCGAACCCACCCGCCTGAGACCCCACAATAAAACAATTTATCACCAAATGTATAAGAAATGCAACAATACTAGGCAGCTATTTCACCAACTGTTAAAGATAGTATTGTATAATCCGTCAAGGTGCAGAGATTAAAAAAATTAATGCCGAAAGACCAAAATTGAGGTATATGTTGGGGATATTGTCAAGGGAAAAGAAAACCCAGTTGGGTTTACTGAAGTGATTAAAAAGGTGAATGAAGGACTCATGATCCCGGGTTCGAAACCTTGTGGGTGCAATTTGGCCGGGTAAGAGGGATGACTTACTCTCTCTGTCGAAACAAGTTTACGTGATTCCATTTCTCTTTGCACTGACTTTTCACTCCAGTTTAAACTTAAGGTGTTGAATCTCATGATTAGACTAAGGGGGCTAGTTTACCACTTTCGCATTTGAAATAGTGTCTAAGTTACACCTCTCTCACCGTCTTTCCCATCTCATGCCTTGGTAAGGATAAACTAGTCATTGTATTACTCTAACTTCCCAAAACAGAACGTTAATTATTGGATGCGACAGTCCAAAATAGAATACGTAAACTGTCCGTTTAAGTCGAAGGGAGCAATTAAAAAAGGAAAAGAGCTTCATGAATAGAAGTTTAGAAGACCAACCAATTTGGTTGAGGCTGGAGGAGCGTTGTTGATGTTACTGGGTGTAGTAACCAGGGCTAGCTCCCATCCGGATGTACTGAGTTCAGTCAACGCATTGCTTGTTGTAAATTGATTTTCACCTCCTGCATTCATACAGAAATCGGAAAAGTGTGTAATTTTGTAAGTTGAAGCTAACCATAATGAACTGATAAAGGGTATATAGATATAAACCTGGTGGAATAATGGCAAGAGCTAGGGCATTGCTTTGTTCCAGTTCTGCGGCCCTTGGATTTAACTCGCGCAATCCCTGCGAGAACAGATCAAGAGAAGCGAACAGAATTAGCTTAGCATTAACATATTGAAAATTAGAATTAATTTTTTCGGTGGTGACACAAGGGGAGTTTTGATGATAACGGGTTTCAAACTAAGGTCATGTCGTGTTATGTGCAGCACATCTCATTGACTTTACCAGCTAACTTCTTCCAAAATCAGAAATAAAAAGGGAATATAACATACAAGAAGATCATCGTCGTCTGTAGATATCAAAGGAGGCGGTTCAGGCTGAGGCTCGGGCTCAGGTTGAGGCTCTTCCTGTGGCTCCTCGGGTTTTTGATCCTCTACTTCTTGGTCTTGTTCGTTTTCTGCATCTTCGGGTTCATCTGATTCGTGAGGGGATTCATCTCTTTCTTGATACTCCTGTACATGAAATAAAGCTACTGACTGTCAACCATCTTCAAGTTCTCTTTTGGCATCATTTTGCAAACTGACTCGGAATGAAACACAGACTTCAAATATTACTCCAAAAATTCAGCTTTGACTGATAAATTACAAGCCAGATTTGGCTATGTAATTAAGTTAGTTTTTGTCTGTCATTTCTAATCACATCAAAAATGTTGTGTCGGACATGAACGTAATAGTTCATCAAAGACAAAAATACTAATAAGATTTTCTTTTTTTAGTTTAAACTTTAAACCATCTGGTATAGTCAGGATACTGCTGCATTCCCAAAGAACTGAACTCGAGACTTATGCTTAAGCTATCAACCAGTAACTGCTCAAAGGGTATAAGGTCTATAACTAACCACTGCAATGACTAGGCAGCACCGAAGCACCAAGAGCGAACACTGAATGATACTAAGAGTGTAAAACAAACATGAAATGTAGCTGAAAGCAGAATGAGCAGAGTCAAAATCCTCACCAGTCTATTTGCAACAGAACCGCTTTGTGGTGCTTCTCTGACATATTCCTCCATGGTCGCAAGAAAAGAAGGGGGTGGCTGTTCAAGGAAGGAAACTTCAGAGCATCAGTGTTTATAACTCAAAACACATCAAGGCCAAAAACAACAGTCTAGTGCCTCAAAGGCTCCCATGGCCCAGTAAGGGGGTGCAGTGTATGCAACATAACGAAGAGATGGTTTGCAGATGACCCGAAAAAAGTGCATCTAGAAAACTGTTGAGAAATTGTTACTCTACAATAAGAACCTTAAAACAGGACACCTAAAAAGTAGCAGTTGGTTTCTAAAGAGACAGTCTTGTTCAATAAAAAGGCGAGAGAGACAAACTCATCTACCTTTTAATTTAAACCATGTGAATTATATTGTAATAAATTGCTGATAAATGGACTGGTCTGCAAATCTGAGATCAACCTCTTTCAAGTGTTCGAGAAAAAATAAAACTTGTCTTTGCTGTTCAGTAGAAGAGAACAACCTGTCGTAATGTAGGAAACTGAAAGTTCCTGGCTAGATCCAATCTTTTGCAAAATTCATAGAAGTCAGCTAGACGTTCAGCCTGTAAATAAATAGCCAAAGTAAAATATCAAGAAAAAACTAGTCTAATACAATTTTCTTCCTTTATGAATTACTATAGTGTACCTGTTGGCCAGCTCGTTTGTAGACGTCAAGTGCTTTAACAGCATCGTGCTTAGTCATGTCGAAGAACTACACAAACATGGCGATGAACATGAAGATTAGGAATTAAAGCAAAAACTGTTTGGAATGTCACTGGTATTACATCATATAATGTACTCCATAGCTTACAAGCTGTTAAACAGAAATTTCGTACCATGTCCACTAGGTTAATTATCCCATCATTAATGGCGCAGTAGATTTTAAAGCTCTCTTTCAAGACCTACAATACAAACATAAAAAGAAGTTCAGAAATCAGTCATAGATTGGAGATATCGCCACTACCACAGCGATAACAACATCAATGGCACACAGTAGATTTTAAAGCTCTTTTTTTTCCGATAACTTTTTTTTTCCATGCCAAAGTCAAGGGACTGACAAGAAACAGCATTAGAAGTACAAGTGTACAATATTGTACGAGAACTGAACAAAGAAAGACATCATTTCCGGTGAGGATACCAAGCTGTACACTAAACAAGTGAAGGAGTTCCAGAAATGAAAGTATAATGTGCGTACCAAAGCGAGAGCATACTGTATGAGATAATTGCTGCAAGCTGATCCTTCAGGCTGCCACAGACTTTGCAAGTCAGAACATTTATCGGATGCATAACACAACCACTAAAATCTCATCTATTGACCTAGGAGTTGCAGCGACAAAAAAAGACATGGTCGACACAATCAAAAGTACCTGACAACCCATTAGCCGGTATAAAAGCTGCTGAAGAGCAGGTAACTGCTCTAATAATTCATCAGAAGTCAAAAGTCGCGTTCTACTATGTACCTGTAAAACCAATGACCTAGTTCAAGCCACTTTGCTCATACTGATGTGAATAACAAAAACTTTACTGTCTTACATGTGAAATAAATTACAGTATTCTTTTTTACCTTGCTTGCACCAGGTGAGGATCTAGTTAACCGCTCTGCCTCAATGTCATACTTCAAGACCCTATAGCACTCGAGTCTTTCTTCAAGGAAAAGTGCATAGGTACGGACCCACGCAGAACAATCCCAAGCTGCATCAACATCGTCACACCAACCAAAATTTACCTCTCAATTCTCATGGCTCTCAAGTTTATTAACTAATTGACAATACCATGATTTTAAAAAGAGTAAAAGCAGGAGAGTACCTAGAGGACTCGAGTCATCCTTGAAATTTGATATTTGAAGAATATGTCCCCTGTGTGAATACGCCAGTATCTCCTCCCTAAATGTAGGATCTCCCTCTCGTAGTGTCCTATGAATAACTATCAAGACTTTTACCGCAACCTGTTGATTCAAATCTTTAATAAGAGATTTGTACAATCTAATCAAGTTTAAGCTACGGCTCAATATTTTAAACGCGCATACAGCAGTAGGCCTCCATTCTAGGGCCTATGTTACTTGGATGCAGTCCATGTTCATGAGTTGGACTCGATTGTTTTAAGAAAAATTCTCATGTTTTTTTGTTCAAAATGAAGTGTTCAAGCGTCAAACCCATGTCAGAGCGTGAAATACACGAGGCAACGGAAAATTAAGACTACAAGTTAAATGGAGACCTTGATTAAGTCAATGGTGAATACACATGAGAAAAATTATACAAAGTCCAAAGATGAAATTAAGAAGGGGGAATTACAATCCAATTTCGTGTCTTGGCCAACCTCCTTGCCAATGCATGAATGCAATAGGCAACATCTGCTCGTGACCGAACCACCGATGTTGCAGCAAATATTTCTGATCAACATCCACAAATTCACAATCTAATCAACAACCCAAAAATTCATAATAACCAATATTTGCAATATTTGACCAATAAAAATATGATCAAAAATTGCGGGTAGGAAATAAATTCAAACCCATTGCATTCATCAATCAAAATTCATGCTGAAAAATGCTAAAACTCCATTTTTATTTTTTGTACATGATCATTTTGCAAATATTTTTTTTTTTTTGGTGACGAGGGAACCGGCAGCCGCTAACTTACTTCTAACATGGCGTTCCTTAGGAGGGGATTCGACATGATTAGTTGCCTTGACCACTGCTACATCCAAATCCTAACCAAACCCAACATTGAAATTTTCATGATCATGATAACAATTACAACAAAAATGTAAAGAAATGAAATTTGGAGGGAAAAATGATGAAAATAAAAATAAAAAAGAAACCTTGAAATCGCTGTTGACTTTTGCAAGGCTAACAGTGGTGGAATCCTTAAGGGCACCATAGGCTTTTCTGAAGCTCTGAAATGTTCCCATATAAAATTTAAATTTAAATTTAATGCAACAAACAAATTATATTAATTATATGGGATTTTTATGCAGAACCCAGAAGAAAAATGAGAAAGAGAGAAACAAAAATGGAGGAGAAATTGTTGTAATTTTTGTTGGTTGGTTAATTTATGTTGTTGTTAATGTGTAACAATGGCGGGTGGTGGTGTAGCAATGTCAAACCAAAGAGAAACAAGGAAACATGTTGGTTTGTATTTTCTCTCTTTTTTCTTCCCTCTATTAGGAACATCTCACCAATAATTGTGGAATTATTTTTTATTTTTTTTAGGAAAGACAATTAATTGTTTGTGTATTACGGCTGTATTTTTTATACTCCCTCCCATCCTCTATTTTCTTCCCTATTTCCTAAAACGGATTATTCAGGTTTTCTTCCCCTTTCTAAATTTGATAACTTTTACTCTTATTTTATTCATCCCTCTCTCCTATCACACAACCCCACTCAACTCTTTTACTCCTATTTTATTCTTTCCTTTACTATTTGTGGCCCACAATTTATTATTTAACTCCTAATTATTCATTCCTCTCTCCTATTTCCAAACCCACCCAACTTTTTATCAATATTATACTCCCTCCCTTAATCTTTGTGCCCAAAAGAAAAGGGAAGAAAATAGAGGATGGGAGGGAGTAATATAAAATTTAAATTAAAATATTGTTTTGATGAGAAATAGTTGTTTTTTTTTTTGTTGGCGAATAAAGAAATATCGTTTGTACCGCCGTTTCGAGAGCGAAGGAAGAACCGGTTTTTATATCTCATGTAGTTACTCGGTTTTCAAAAACAATTTATCACAAACCGTAGGCAGGACACTGTAGGTAGGACCGTTTGTCCCCCCTGATTAACCAGTTTTCCAAAAATTGGAACTCAATATTAATTTTGTAATAAAAAATAAAAAACTAATATTTGTTGCCTTGACACTCTTAACTTATTTAAATCACAATAAATTCACAAATGTGAGTGTCACAAATTGTAAATTTTTGAAGCAAAAACTAAAAAAAATAGAGAAACATAAAAACAATTCTCAACGTATTTTATTTAAATAATTTTTGACTTTTTAATCCTCAGAGTTTAATTAAAATAGAAAACCAATCGATTAATATAAATGTAAAAGAGTCTACATTTCTTTTTCATCTTTCGATCTTCTACACAACACATAGAAAAGATCAAAGTGACATGTTGCTACCTAAATTATCTTCTTAGTGTCAACCAAAGAAAATCTCGTATATACAACGTTTTACATTATGTGGCAAGGGCATCTGAACTGGATGCAGTATCCTTTCCGACAATTTCTCCCCGACACAGTGGACATATACTGCGATCACCGCAATGTGATCCCTATGCAATCTGAACTGGATGAACTATTTTTTCGATTTCGAGTAACTATGCGACGAAGAATCTCTTAGGTATCTTAAATATGCGAATGAAGATCCAAAGGGCTTTAAACCTGAGGTCATTTTTGATGAAAATCTCTTATTTTAACATGGTAAAGCCTATGGACCAAATTACCTCCCAAAAATCATTGTCGATGGTATGAATATTATGTACAGTAATACACTCACACAACACCATCACCCGTGAAAAAGCATCTCCTGAGCACGATTAAAATTTAAAAGTGGCAGCTACTACCATACAATCCATACTACGTCATGGAGTAGCCTATGGACCAAATTTTCTCTTAGTTGGATTGATGTTTGTTTGTGTGTTGTATATAGCAAGTTTAGGACTCTTTCTAGGTATGTCCAGTTATCAAGCACCAGCTTGTAGTTAAATTATTTATACAATTGGTCTCTTTTATGATAAATATAATAAACGGATGAATTTCTATTTCACTCGGCTAAAGGGAGTCATAGAACAACTATTTGCCATGGTAACAGAGTCCGCAGTTGGGTGACATGGATTTGATGAAACGAAAACAAACTCAAACGATCCAGGGATAAAAAAAAAAGAACCAAATGAGCAACAAAACGACTTATTGCAACGAAAGGAACCAAAGGACCTCATTTGCGAGGGGGTGTAAAGATGAGCCCAACAACCAACCCATAGGAAAATGTCACATGTGAGCGTGACTCGTGAGTGTCTCGCGTCGACGGGTTAAGAGAGGATTGACTATTTTATAAATCAAGGAGTTACTCTTTTTATTGTCACTTGGTTTTAGGATGGGGCTTCGTGGAGAAATAGGAAGGTACATCAGATGTAGTACCTCAAACCTCATTTGTTATTGAGCTTTTGTGTATTTTTTCTGAGCTTTCAGAGGTTTAAAAGTTACATTTTAATTTTTTACCGTCAATACTCAAATTTAAATGAGTTTATATGCAATGTTTTCGAGTTAGTAATTTTTTGAGTTTAATGTCTAAATGAATGAACTCAGAAACTCTAAAACAAAACTCAAAAATTTTATTAGAATGTTCAAAAACTACCAAAACTGGTGGTAATACATCAGATGTATAATCCACGTACTGCGCATCGTTGGATTCATGACAAAACTCTCTCTTTCCAACATATTTCATGCCGTATATATTTGTTAATGAAATTAGAAAGAGTGTGCAATTGATAGAAAAATGGAATAGAAGTGTGGAATGTGTATTTATGAAGGGGTGCAGGCTTTGAGAGGTTGATCTGATCAAAGCAGTTTGTATATAAAAATACAACAATATATGAGAAGAGTGAGGAGTCTGAGGACGCGACAACATTAAACAAAGGGAAAATGCACGCGGTGCCCTTGAACTTTGATGTTTTGCCCGAAATACCCAACTTTTTGTTCCGGAAAACTTTAAGAGGTCATAGCTCGGGTTTACGAGCTTAGAAAGTGACGGATTTTTTTTTCAAATTGATCATCTTTCCGAGAACTACGACTTAAAAAAAAAAATTGTCGAATTTGGAATTCGTGGCTAAGAGATATGATCACTCAAAGTTTGTTCGATTAAAAAAACTTTGACATACAAAAACTCCTAGCCACGATATCCAAACTCGACAATTTTT
>JAGPOY010001131.1:0-18753 GCA_018983105.1 Silene uniflora
GACTCTTATCAACATGCTCAGCTTGCCACTTAAGATAATAAAAATCAAGTTCTTCTTGTGTCACACGCTTATCAAAGTGATTAGTCACTTGTTCAACTCGGTCCTCTAAATCTTGACTAACTAGCAGGTTAGTCTCACATGGGGAGGAAGTAACATTAGCACAAGAAGCATTCACATCAGCCACATAAGCACGTATCAAATCCTCAGTTGACAAAGGTGAGTTATCATAACAATTTAATGCATCAGAATGAAGGGGTTGGGGTTGTATAGGGAGTGAGTTGTATCGCTCCCATTCTTCAGTGTCATAAGCTAAATATTGAAAAAGTTCCCACTTTTCCTCATAGCTCAACCCATTAATGAAATTTCCCCCACTTAAAGAATGGACATTCTTCATAGTGTTATTATTTAAGCCATTATACACTATATGACAGAGTTCCCATGTTTGATACGGGTATCGACATCTAGAGACAAATTCACTCAATCTATTAAAATACTTATAAAACAATTCATTCTTATATTGAGGAAAAATCAATCTAGCAGCCATCTATCAAGTACCTAAACTAAATAAACATAATAAGACTCTATACTACAAAACACAAAAATTAACTATTGCCTTCCCCGGCAACGGCGCCAAAATTTTGTGAGCCGAAGTCGTATGCTCCCAAAGATAATATTTATAACACTTAAAACCTTAAACTAATATAGTATAGGGTAATAAGGATCGATCCACAGAGAAGGCGATGTAATTAATGTGTAATAAGTAAAGAGTACAAGTAACAATAGTAGGGGGGGTTTTGTTGATTGATTTAGCTAATGACTAATAAGACGAAATAAATAAGATGAATTCAGATGATTAAAAGGTCTTGGGTCAACAAACATCCACTATCAACAAACTAATTGGTCTTCGATTGTCTTTAATTCAATTACTCTCAAGTACTCTATTGTGGAAATACAAGTTTCCTTCTTCCTCTTAAGTATAGTCAACTAACTCGAAACGCGATATTAGAAGACCCTAATTATTGAACAATCTGAGCCAAGCGTCTAGATTTAATCCAACAACAGCATAAACAATTCAAGGAAGCAATAAAGATAATGATCATTAACACACGCGGTTAACGATTCGAATTATATGTTTAGTCTCTACTTCGCCCTAATAACGATGAAACGCAGACAAATTATTAGGGTAAAGTTTGCTACTTTAGTCTAGATTAATTGAACAATTACGGATTCAATTTCTAAACGTGCAATAGATTAATGAAAGCAATTACTAATTGATCAGAATAGTAAGAGAAACAATAATCATAAAATATGAACAAGAGACTAACCAATATTTGAGAAATAACGAAAGAAAGAACAATCTCACAATTAATTAATCGATAGCTTCAATTGTTGATCCAAGAAGAGGAGGATTAGTTCCTCATAATTTTCTAAGCAAAAGATGAATTAGGGTTCTTGATAATACGTAATAGGAATTATGAAAGATGAAAGATAGAGTCTAAGTAAATAAATAGGTCTTTTAATAAAACAAATAAAAGAAAAACGGAAATTAGGAAAGTCGCGTCTTCGGCACTGGGCGGCTCGCCCGCGACTCGCCCGCCACTCGCCCAAGAGGTCGGTTACTCTCCTGCTGTACTCTTCGTGGAGTCTGGTCTTCTACCACTCGCCTACCGCTCGCCTAACACTCGCCGGCGACTCTCCTGTCGCTCTCCTTCTGGGCCTGTTCTCCAAGCGCTCGCTGACCACTTGCCTACCACTCCTTCAATCTCCTAGGCAGCCTTGTCTTGTTGATCTTTGCTCTTCTTCTTGCTTCATCTTTCTCACTTCGTGAATCATCATCATGCTCATCACTCCGGTTCGAATCCCAATGCCTAGAACTTGCGATAAATCAAACTCGAAAACTAGTAATAAACATGCTACTAACACGACACGAAAGGTCATATTATGCATCGTAAATCACCGCAAGAAGAACCTAAAATAGCAATTAATCAACCGTCTTATGATGTACAAAACCCGTCTTATCAACTTCCCCACACTTAGACCTTTACTCGCCCTCGAGTAAACTCAATGGACTACAAATAACGAGCTCATACCAACACCGGTCCACAGAAGTACGGGACAGCTAACAAGACTTACATTATATAGATCATACATAAAAGACGGTCTCAATAGTAGCAGAAAGGATATAAAATGCATCGGAAGAATTTTTTTCTTTTTACCTAAATCCCTCATTTTGCCTAGAGCGCCCGCCCTTGCGGGTTTTCACTCTAGCTTATCATTTTTTTCCTACTCTCAGTGGCACGCAACTTGATTCTTCATTTTACCCGGAGCAAACTCCGTCCTCGGCCACATCCCTATCTTGCCTAGGCGCCTTATTGATTGTAGCCTGCCTTACTTTATCAGTCTTTTCAGCGTATTAGATTATGTGTCACCAATGTCAGTGAATTTCCTTTGCGCAATATTGTTCTTAAAAGCTTCTAAGAGGTTAACTTCACCGGTCTTACTGGTGGAACCGTAAGAACGAGTTCCCGTAGATGTAGAGCCTTGATATCCGCGTCCCACAGTTTTGGACAAGAGTTCTTTGCGAAAATCATCTTCAATTCTCGTGCCTAGCATGGTCAAGTCCTTGAAAGACTTGATATTTTGATCTCTCAAATGGCTAGCATATATTGGTTTTAGGTTGTCCACGAAATTTTTCACAAAAGTGGCCTCATCCGGACGCTCAACGAGTTGGATACTGGTTTTTCCTTCACCTATTTAGGAAAGCAGTGAAGCCTTGTTTGTCATTTTGAGTTAGGACCTCGAGAGTCCGCATGTTAACCTGGATCTCAACATTATCCGCATATTGTTTGGTGAATTCAATTGCGACATCATCCCATGTTGTCGTCTTCTTCTGATCTAGAGATAGAACCATTGTCTAGGAATGGTATCGAGAGATGAAAGAAAGATCCTTAGAAACATCTAAGGTTTGATGTCTGATAAGGCTAAAGTCGTATCACCTATATCAAAATAAACCTGTAATACTACTAACTAATAGCTATGGTAGTAGGGTATCGAATCCACAGGGAGGCGAAGTAATTTATTTGCTAATGATTAAGTCGTCTTAAAGGTAACAATTTGAGGGGTTTTGATTGTTTGATTTCTACAACTAATTGCCCGGTAAATAAAGACGAATTCAAATAATTGAAGAAAGATTAATAATAATACCGTAGTAATGTAGAACAAGCTAGATCCGAAAGCAATACGTAAATAAACTAATCTAAGAGGTGTTTAGAGAGTTTATAGGGTTTTGGAATTAATAAAAAGCGTAAATAATAATAGTTTACGAATTAGGTATTTATAGTAAAACATAAACCGTAATTAGGAAATTTATGGAAGTCATCATAAAGAACCAAACTCGATCAAGTTACATGGAACTCGATCGAGTTCAGCCCAACTCGTTCAAGTAATTGGGAACTCGATCGAGTTTGGCTTGTTCCGTCTCTATTTCTTCTCGTCTTTCTCAATTCTCTTCCTTTGTTGTTCTAGATTTTCATGCCATGTTTCGTGTGTTCCTCCATGCCAACTCCGCGGTGCTCATTATATTCATTTGCTCCACAAATGCTCCATAAATGCTCCATAAATGCATTAAAACACCAAAATGCGGAAGTATCTCATTCTAGCATAAATGCCATGTAAATAGCGTATTATAGCACGAAAACTATATCGTAAGTATTAAAGAGGAGGCATAAATATGTATATAATTGTGACTCATCAAATTCCCCCAAACCAATCCTTTGCTTGTCCTCAAGCAAAACATCACACATTACAAAAGGCAATCATAGAAATGGTGAATAAATAACTCGGCGCTAATGTTAGTGCACATACAAATCTCACGCTATCCATATCTATAACAAAGTGATGACCAAATGTACCAATTAAACAAATTCAAAGGTACGGGTAATAGAAAACGCAGTTCAAGTTTCAAGATTTATATGACAGTGTAATATAGACAATAACCAAATACTTTTCTACCTTGCAAGCCAAAATTTAGTCGAATTCTCGCGGATTCACTCATGCACTCATAATGGGTGAATTATATGTAAGATAGAAAGAATTAAGACACTCACTCAACTTATGAAACATGCATGCAATCTAATGTGATAGAAATTTGAGCCGATTACTTTTGTTGAATCATGATACTTTGTTGCAAAAGGGCCTTCATCTTAGCCATCTCATTAGTAGGAGCTTGTGGAGGAGGTTGCATTTGGTAAAAACCTCCTTGGTTCTGCCTATAATTACCTTGTGGTTGATTACCATGATTGGGAGGAATAACATATGCATTATTTTGTGGAGCTTGATTGAAATTTTGACTCCTTTCAGTGAAGAAGTTGGAATAAGGAGTACCTTGCTTGAATGATTGAAATGCATGTACTTGTTCAATGGTACCATGTGTGGACCATGCCACCTGTGCCGCGCGTGCCCGCGCGTTGGAAGTGTTAAGGCGGCGGCACTGCATGCACGAAACTTTGGTTTGCCAAAGCACGTCATGGATCGTTGCCGATTTGTGAGGCATTGAAACCGGTGAAAGGTTGAATAAGCCTGTATTTGTGGAGTCGCCACCAATTTTTTATGGAAAATTGGAACCGTTCGAATACTCTATGTCATGTCAAGACACAAAGTAGTGACATGAACACTAAGAAATTTGTTACCCTTAGCATTCTATGTCTAGAATGACTCTCGAGATGCCAATGCACACGGATGTCCAGAGATAACTGGAGTAAGGGGTGAGGGTACGTATTAGGAACCTCTTTTATTCGAACACCTAGTCCCGCCCGCCTCGATAACGGCCTCTACTAATGATTAGAGAAATCGTCTATGTTTTATATGTCGTCGATGTAATGCATGCAATGCAACAATCATCGGATTAATCCTAGCATGTGAATATTAACTATGTCGGTGAACAAGCAAGTTTAGCATTCAATTACGTCGATGTGATGATTTAGATTCATTTACATGTGAAGAACATACAAACAAATAATAATAAAGATTACAAAGTACGATAAACGATAATTACAATGAAATGAATAACTAAAATTACATTAATTACAATCTTTATCTAATCCATGTCAAAAATACGCTTAAAGACGGGTTTTGGAAAAGAAAAGAAAATATAAAAAAATATGAAAATAGGTTAAATCAGGGGTGATAATAGAGATATTAGTGAATTAGAAATGTAATTAGAAGCCTACGTCAAAGCGAAAAGAAGTTCAGAGACAGAAACCACCTCAGAACAGGCATAGCATATGCTGCGTCCTTTGGAAGAGGCGCAGCAAGTCTTGCGACTGTTCTTGAGCTGGGTTGTGGCTGTGAAGTCAGAATCACGATCAGTTAGTGTTCATTGGTTGCTTTAAGGATTGATTATCGACATACAACTCGAGTTGAAGTAATTTACAGGTTATATATACTCGGTTTATGGTTATAAACGAAAGAAGCATGGATTAAAAAAGCGATGAATACACCGGTTTATAATTACATACGAATTACGATATCGAAATTACAAAAAGCTTGAAACTTTAGGAAGAAAAAAGTGAATTAAGGTCGAAAGTATGGTGTAAACCTAAACATATGTTTCAAATATGAGTTCCAGAGCCTCGATACGGACGAGTCGAACCTCTAAAACTTAGATTGAATTAAAACGACGAAAACCCGCAAATATGAATTATTCGGGATTTAGGACGAATTGATGGTTATAATTGAAAAGGATTTATGAAAACAAGATTGACATGCCATATTGATTAAGAGATTGAAGAAAGAATGAAAAGAAAAAGAAATAGAAAAAAGGACGAAAGTCACAGAGGACCGAGGAAGAAGAAGAAGAAGAAGAACAGAAACAGCGAGCAACCTCTGGAAGAGGTGCAAGAGGCGCAACTGTTGCTGCGATTCTTTCTGACGTCGTTCCAGTGTTATTTCGTGAAAATAGTTAAAGATTTGATTTTAAAGTCGATTTTAAGTATACCTTTGACATGGATTTTACATTAAGTGGTACAATAAAATAAAATACAGTAATAAAAGTGGGATCACACCCTCAGACTTACATGTTTGACGAAACGAGATTGACTAAAGTTATCGTTTAGTGATTGCTCGACTCGAATATGCGTGGAAGGTGCCCTCGTAGTAGGATTTAGTAGATTAATTAGGTTGATTGATTGTGGAGTTGGTCAAATTGGTCGGTTTATGCAACGTGACTGGTACTCAGAAGGATCTGAGCTTACGTGGTCGATTGATCAAGCACGTAGACGTGGGTAGTAAAAACAAAGTCTAGAATGCAAAGAGGGAAGAGAAGGGGCGGACACTCGCATACCAAATAGGAGGCCGAAGACCTCTATTTATACTAAAATATGTGAAGAGTTTTAGAATGACACGGATTTAGAAATAAATCTCGAGAATATTCTGGAAACTGCGAAAATAGGCCTGGAGAAGAGGCGCAGCAACCACTGCGACCTTTCGAAGAGGCGCAACAGATGCTGCGTCCTCTCTCCAGCGGTTTCCTCCTCCGCAAGAAAGATTTCAGTGTTTAAATTAGGAATTTGGGTAGATTTACAATTCCTTATTCCGGCAAACACAATATTTCGGTAATATTACTAAAACATATGATTTTTAATTAAGAATAAATATCTAGAGTGTTCTAGAACAATCCGGAATACTCCGACTCGGCATTTTAAACGGTTTTTAGAAAATGAAGCGGTTTTGACCCGGACTCCAAATGGACTCTAATTAATGTCAAAATGACCGTATCGGTGCGTAGATGACGACCAAGGAGTTGACTCAAGTGTTTGAGCTATCACTTTATCGATGAACTTATGGATTGTCATAAATCGTTCCGCGTAATCAAACATGCGGCCCAATCATCACTGGATGGTTGGCGGAAGGTGTAGAAACGAGGTATCTACTCCATGACATGAACCATTTGTTGATTGTCCAATGATTGGGTGGTCTTCAATTCGGCTATTTGAGCCGTTAATGCCTCTCGCACTTCCTCTTGGGGATACCATACTCAGCTGTGTGAGTGGCCATCTCATCTATCAACTTCTAAGCTGTATCATCATTAGTATTGTTTTGAAACCTCCCATTGGCAAAGAAATCAAGTAAAGCTCGATGATCATCATATAACCCATTATAAAATTGGTTGGAAAGGAACCAAATTTCGAAACCATGATGAGGGACAGAGCGAACTAATCTTTTGATGCGGACCCATGCTTCATTAAGGTCTTCAGTAGGACCTGGTTTAAAACGTGTAATTTGGCTTCTAAGATTATTCGTCTTTTGCAGAGGGAAATATCTCTTGTAGAATGCAAGAGCGAGAGAATTCCAGTCATTGATTGCATTAGCCTCCATATCCAAGTCACGTAGCCACTCAGCTGCATCATCTTGTAGAGAAAAGGGGAAAACAGTGTGTTTCACCTGATCTTGAGTCACCCCAGCAGTCAAAGGAATAGAGCAACAATATGTGACAAATTTCTCCATATGCTTTCCAGGATCCTCTCCAGCTCTTCCTCCAAATAAATTTCGCTCCACAAGACTTACGTAGGATGGCTTGATCTCCAATGTCCCCTTCTTTGTGCTAGGTGGCTTGAATCCTTTAGGTATAGATGCCAAAGTAGGCTCAGAATGGCTTGCTAAGGTAGGCATCTTTGGTGTTGTAGAAGTAACTGGTGCAGAAACAAAGGTGTCTTCTTCAAAGAACGAATTTTATACTAAAGTAGGCCGCTCGTAGTCAAGTGTACTTAAGTCTTCCACCTGACTTACTTCTTTATGAAATTTCCGTAAGTAGCGAAAAGTCTTTTCGGGTTCGGGATCAAAAGGTATAATCTCCAAGCTGTTAGACCTTGGCATACACGAAAACAACAAAAAAAGAATAAAAACTCTCTCAAGGAACTAGGTTCCTTGAAACAAAAAGACAAAAATAAACAAAAACAAACAAATAAATAATTGCCTTCACGGCAATGGTGCCAAAATTGATAAGGCTAAAGTCGTATCACCTATATCAAAATAAACCTATAATACTACTAACTAATAGCTAGTGGTAGTAGGGTATCGAATCCACAGGGAGGCGAAGTAATTTATTTGCTAATGTTTAAGTCGTCTTAAAGGTAACAATTTGAGGGGTTTTGATTGTTTGATTTCTAAAACTAATTGCAAGGTAAATAAAGACGAATTCAAATATATTAAAAGAGTCTAGGGATCCAAGTTCACTAGGTATGTTATTTGGGGGGTAAGATTTAATTTATCGATAGAGCTAATTACGTTGTTTAAGGTCATATGATCGGTCGATTCAATATTCCCTTCAAATCTAGAGTTAACATGCGATCGCTATCATTAAAGTAGTCTATTCAGTTATCATAGCTTATATTGATTTTAATCCGATCGGTGAAAGTCTCACTTTATGCTATACTAATCAATTAACTCTGGCCAATAATTAATTAACTAGATTAAGAACGATAAACTAAACAACAACGAATAAGCAATTTAACTATCAAATCATTAATTAAACCCCTTTCTAACAACCTAGATCCCCATTCACCCTAGATTAAAGGTCTAGCTACGCATAATAGAGGGAATAACATCGATAACAATAAAAGAAAGCATAATTAAAAGGATGATAAGATGAACAATAATAAAGCAATTGAAATAATTGAAGAAAGATTGATAATAATACCGTAGTAATGTAGAACAAGGTAGATCCGAAAGCAATACGTAAATAAACTAATCTAAGAGGTTTGTAGAGAGTTTCTAGGGTTTTAGAACTAATAAAAAGCATAAATAATAATAGTTTACGAATTAGGTATTTATAGTAAAACATAAACCGTAATTAGAAAATTTGCGGAAGTCATCATAAGGAACCAAACTCGATCAAGTTACATGGAACTCGATCGAGTTCAGCCCAACTAGTTTGAGTAATTGGGAACTTGATCGAGTTTGGCTTGTTCCGGCTCTATTTCTTCTCGTCTTCTTCAATTCTCTTTATTTGTTCTTCTAGATTTTCGTGCCATGCTTCGTGTGTTCCTCCATGCCAACTCCGCGGTGCTCATTATATTCCTTTGCTCCACAAATGCTCCATAAATGCTCCAAAACACCGAAATGCGGAAGTATCTCATTCGAGCATAAATGGCATGTAAACAGCGTATTATAGCACGAAAAGCATATCGAAAGTATTAAAGGGGAGGCATAAATTAGTATATAATTGTGACTCATCAATGCCCTTGATGGACGTGTAATCTTTGAATGCTCGTGGTTCAAAAGATTTTCTTGTCCCTCGAATTTCGGGATGTCATAGTAAAGTTGGTAGGCAAATGGGCATTAAATACTTCATACTTCTGGATGTTCTCTCCATAGATATCATCTTCCTTGAGATACATGAGTTGCTTCTCTAAGTAGTTGAGGCATTTAGCTTCGATAAGCACAGAAAGGTTGATTTCAGTATTGCCTATAACAGCATTTCCCACAACTTCGTCATCTGGGATTTCAGTCTCTGTCATAGAAAGAAGTCTAGTTTCTACGCAACGCTACAATCTTCAATTATTTGTAGGCGGATTTAAGCGACATCCTGACTAGTTTGGAGATGTAGAATTGCAGCCAAGTTTTCAACATTACCATTACCAAGATTGGGGTTGGGTTAACCATTGTTACTTGCATTGCTTTTGACATTTCCGGCCATCTTGGACTGAGAAGAAACCGACGGCGTATTGCCTCAAGAACATATATTTTCTAGTTCATGAAAAAAATAATTTGGGTAAAATTCAACATGAAAATTTCATATTTAGTGATGTAAAATGGTGATTAATATCATTAATCAAATAAAACATCCCATTAATGGACAAAATTTTAAAGGGATTAACATAGATTTAAACAAAGTCAAATTGGAAACATAAGAGGAAAGAAAACGTCACTTACATGGTGAAATTAGCTAAAACTTAAGGAGATAAAATGAAACAGAAAACATGAATTCAAGTAAGAAGTAACAAGTGATCAACAATGACGTTTACAAGGAAAATGATCTTAAATGATGGAATAAAGAGATAAAATAAGGCAATAATACAATTTTAGCGAAATTCAAAACCCAGAAATAGGCGCACGGTTGAGTGCCTTCTCCACTCGATCGAGTGACCCACTTCCAGAAATTTTTCAAGTTTCTGGAAAAAGGTCCGCTCGGTCGAATAATAGGGTTCACTCGGTCGAGTGACTGGCACTCAGCCTAGTACTAGCTCGCACTCAGTTCGATGCCCCTCTATGGTTTGCAATTCCCGACTAACAAACACTATTTTTATACTAACGACTAATCCACTAATAACCATAGCACTAGTGAAATCCCAAATATATATATGATATTAAAATGCCTAAAGACGGCTAAATGTCACTCATACTCTAACACGTAATAGCCATTCACCAAAACATGTCATAAGTATCATTACTTTCATCCAATTCTACATGTTATCACATATCATATGAACAATTATATCATGCAAGAAATCTATTAACTCGTCAGCACATACAAAACTACGTCATGCAAGGACTTGCCAATTTAACATGACACACATGTAATCATACAACATGTCACTTCACGTTTCCCGACTCGTAACCACCCACGTAGTGACCAACCGATACAATAGGATCTAGCTTTGAGATGAGGGATCCTACTCACCCAAAACCGACCTCCTATTATACTGATGTCGGGTTCATTTTATTAGACACTCCTAGATTAATTATTGGTTCATTTGTTTTGGTTCCAGGACCGTCACTTTGATGCCACTTTGTAACACCCCAATTATCCGACCAAGATAATTGAAGGTATTACCATCTCGGTTTCCCGAGGTAGTGTTTCAAAACTCCAATCAAAGAACATTTATTATAAATAACAACTTTAGTGATTACATAAACGTAAACAAATAAGTAAAATATAACTACCATTATACTCTTCTAGCCAACTATACTCGTCTCGTGACTCATCAAGCTCGTTCTGTGTCCCGCGTGCTATCCAACCAACCTGTACTTAACCTGCTCCCCATATGATCGGAAATATCATATGGATCGATAGAGGCCACCCCGGAAATAGGTGACAATTACACATACACACAACACGTCAACAACGATATATAAAGTGAGACACAACTCAAAGTGTGTGAGTATAAAACATGACTATGATATGAATGAGACGTTATCAAACAACCACCACGCCGGTACCGGGAGACACCGAGACGTACCCACAACCACCAGTGTCAGGAGCACGTCTACGACACCATAAATCACACAAGGTACTCCAAACATGTAACACCCCTAATTTCCGTAATTTATTTATTTAATTTATTTTCCCATATTTCGTATTTTATTTTCCGGGAAAATATCCGTCTCTTATTTATTCTGCGGGCTTAGGTCGAAGTTGGTGGAAACTCACTTGGGTCTTGGGTTCCACGTGATTCATTGAGTGGATGGGTGGAGTTCTGGGCCTAAGCTTGGAATAAACCCATAAGCTTTTCTTATAAATAGATGGTTGGAGTAAACCCTTACATTCTTTTCTCCACACAATTCTCTAAACCCTAAACCTAATTCTCTTCCTCCTTCTTCTCCTCTTTGTGCCGCGCGACCCTCCTCCTCTTTTAGGGTTTCGTGTGCCTTTCCTTCGTTCTTCATCGTTCTTCGTGCCCTAGATCGATCTTATCCCTTGGATCTATCAATCATCGTCGTAAGTTCGTAGTTTGCACGTTTATTTAATAGTTTTATATTTATCGTTAGTATATTAATTAGATCCGTTATCTTTGGCACGTGGATAATTCAATAAAGGCGTGGAGACCGCACCTGGAGAAGATATCTATATCGTGGAAGACGATCTCTAGGATTTAATTTGCTAAAAAGGTAACTAGGTGTTTCTCTTTTAATTGTGTTTATGCCAATAGATGGAATCAATATGATTTAATGATTGTTTTATATGATTGGTACATGTTGGATTATTTATTGTCATGAATTATTTATGTTGCGCGTATTTGAATATGTTTCATATGTTTCGTACATGTTTTAATGCCTTAATTATATATCGTATGTTGTTTATGCGTTATTATGGGTGTCATGTGGGTAATTAGGGTTTACGAATTAAACCCTAGTGGCGGCATGATAGGCGGCCAAGAGTGCTCCTCAAAGTTATAGCTGAAGCTAGTATAACCTTGATGATGATTCGAGTGTTATAGCTGAAGTTAGTACAACTTTGGGTTGTTACTCAAGTTATAGCTGAATGTACTATAACTTTGAAGTACGAGTTCAGGTTATGACTGAGACTGACGTAAGCCTGGGATTATGACCCATGGTTATGGTTAGAGCTAGTATAACTTTGCGTTTCGTGTCAGGGTTCTGGTAGACGTTAAAGTAACTTCAAGATATTGTTGAAGTTATAGTCGAGGCTAGTATAACCTCGCATCCAGAGTTCATGTTATGGTCAGGGATACTATAACATTGATTGTTTATACTTGATTCACATGTTGTATTGTGTTCAGTATTATATGATGCTATGTTTGCATATATCGTTGGTTAATCTTGTTTATGAGTTGAAGTCGTGATGTTGTTCACGCATGTTGGTACAGTCGGTTATACTGTGTATTTGTTGTGTGATAGTTTGAATAGATGACGGTAGTATCAGTTATATACTATCGGAATGAACTAACGCCACCCGTTGATGCGGGATTTACTTTGGTCTATGTTCGGGGGGGTAGCAGAGGCAGTGGTTATACGCTCTGTTCCCCGAGTGTCGTTCGGTGTACAGTTATTGAACCGAGAGTCTGGCCAGGTCTTAGACATATAGGCAGTGGTTATACGCTATACATAGTACTGTGGAGGCAGTGGTTATACGCTCCACACCGATGGAGGCAGTGGTTATACGCTCCGTCAGCTAGAGGCAGTGGTTATACGCTCTGGCAAGTTAGAGGCAGTGGTTATAAGCTCTAACAGGCATTCACTCTATTCGCTATGCTTTGTTGCTAGCATTGTGCCTTCTATTGTGCTGTGGAATTGTGTGTCACCATAATCGTTATGCTTGATGCTAGCTTCGTGCCTGAAGTTATTTTGGATCGTGTGTTACTTCGGTTGTAAGTGTCCATGGTCTAGTGGTTGCATATGGTATAGGTTTGCATGATTGCATCCGTCAAAGGTTAAAATGCTGCCCAAGTCGATCGACAATGGTGCTCGGTCGATCGATACTCAGTTGTGGTCGATCGACTTGCGTTCCGCAATTTCCTACAATGCGCACTGAACTTCAAATGGCCGCCATTTATTCGTTACTCAGGCAAATAGAGCGTTTTCGGTGGCGTTGGAAAGATAACAGCATAAACTTTCACCTCCAATTTGAATCACTTGATTATATTTTGTAGAACTCGAGTTACAGCTTTTCAAAGTAGGCACTAATAATGCGAAGCTCTTCTTTTGCTCGATAAGCTTCCTTACTTCACTAAGGACTCCAAAATAATGGTTTTCAAGCTCCATTTACATCAAGACTACGAACAGGAGCTCGTCTCACCTTTGTTGATAGGATTTGGCTCACATTTGCACATTTGGGCGAATAACCTGTCAAATCCATAACATGTACCCAAAGTAGCAAAAGCGGGGAATATAGCAATGAAATAGCATATAAAAAGCACAAAAATGCGCGCCATAATAGATGAATTATCGCATATAAAAGGCACGCATCAGGTACCTCGGCCGAATTGAGGCTACTCGGCTGAGTTAGCCCTATTTGTAGATTGGGCAGACTTCTGTTTTATGGGAACTCGACCGAGTAAGAAGTAACTAGGCCGAGTTAGGTCAATTCTGCCGAGGTAAAATGTAACTCGACCGAGTTGTTGGTCGGGGAGGGCGATTCCGAGTTAGAATGGTTAGTGAGATTGGGTTTATATAAATATTATAACTCTCATTTCATTACGATGTTACACATTGCTAAACATTTTAAAACCCCTAATCACACACTAATCATCTCTATGCAAGATACATCTCGAATTCGCATAATCTCACCTTCCATATCATTGTAAGTGTAAGTGTCTCGATCTGTATGTTTTATTATTCGATTGTTGTACCCCAATTCAGTAATTTGGGGCAAATGGTAATTAGGGTACTTTGTAATAGATTGATTGTGTTTATAGGCGGAGACTTCGTAGAAGAACCTTATTAGCTTGTTGATTGTAAATTGTTGCGGAATTTCCTATCGGGTAGGGTTTCCGTACTCAGTCCTTCATATATGTGGTTGTTGTACTATTGATTATTATCGTTTCGTTTGATTTATTGAGAAGTATGGGAATGCGTAATATGGTTGATTGATTGATGAGATTGTACGGGCTGAGTGACACCATTTTCGGGAGATGGTCTTTACGCCCTTGATCTCTCCTTATGGCTCCCGTCACAAAGTGGATGTGCACATTTACGACCTGGGTTACACTTGTTGCGATGAGTGGATGTGGTGATAAGGTTGTGGTCACTGGAGGTGAGGGTACCGGTTGAGATGAGTTACCTGGCTGATGGGTGATACAAGGTAATTGGCTTATTTATCCGCTGCTGTTGTTGATTAGTGTTTTTAAAACTGCCATGATCCATTAGGGAATGGGGAGCAGCTGTTTAGCATGTTTGGTTGTTGATGCGATCGATCCGGATGGTTGGGATGTTGTCGTGTCTAGGTGACAGTTATATTAGCTTCCGTTGATTTACATTAGTTTTGGTTTAAGACAGTTGTTTTGTACCTTTAATAGCTTGGTTTGGAGTTTGACGATGTAACCTTTTTAAACGTATTGTGCTTCCTAAATGTATCCTTGATTGTCCTTTTGGTGGTCACTACCTCGGGAGCATCCTTATATGTTAGGGTGGTCCTTGGTAAGGCACCTTGTTATATGGGGGAGTGACGGTCGAGGTAAAACTATCCAACCTTTCACAGATCCACTTGGTCGAATAGACTAACCCACTCAGTCGAGTGACTTCCACTCGGTTGAATGTCGCACCGAGTAACTATAAAAGTTCGTTTTATTACATATACGGTACAGGGCCTTAGATATAGGTCTCGTCCCTGGTTTAAGCTCCACACTGAAATCAATGTCTCTCTTTGGAGGTAATCCCGGTATTTCTTCCGGAAAACATCCTCAAACTCCCTCACAATCGGTATCTCCGCTGCTGATGGTTCCTCCATCCTATTATCTTTCACATGACACAGAATCATAAGGTAACCCTTCTGCAAAAGCGACTTTAAGGTCACTGCTGCAATGATTTTTACTTTGGGTTTCACTACAAACCCTCGATAAGACACTCTAACCCCTTTTGGACCTCTGAAGGACACCATTTTCTGATGACGATCGATGGTTGCCTTATACCTACCCAACCAATCCATCCTGACAATGACCAGGAACCCATCCCTAGGAAATTCAAACAAGTCAACTAGAAAGTCCACTTGCCCAACAACCATGGACACCCCTCTCTATACAACTTTCCACAAGACACAGACTCCCCTTACGGTGTAAGAACTTCAGCTTTTATTGACTTATACTCCCCAAAACCTGTATTTATAACATGAGTCCTAGACACAAACGAATGAGTTGCCCCTGAATCAAACAAAACAAATGTTGGTCTATGATTAACAAAAAAAGTACCAGTAACGACTTGCGCATCCTCATTTGCTTCCTGTTTATCCATCATGAACAGCTTACCGCTACTCTTTTGACCTCCTCCTTGCACCGTACTCGCGGAAGCTGTAAACTTAGCTGCCGAACTCTGGTTTGCATTGTTGTTCGTGCGCTGATAGGATCCTCCAATGTTGCGGTTAAAACCGCCATTGTTGTTGTTGCTCAAACCGCCCTTACTGTTCCATGACCCAGCTGGCCTATTACTCACCATACTTTGACCCGGAGCCTGAGAATAGTCCCCTGATATGAACGGTGGAAACCTCCTCTTCCATAGCTCGTACACTCTAATGTGTACATAATAGTTGCACTTTTACCCCCTTAATAAACCTACTTTCACATGCTTTTACGCACTTATTAGGGTCCTTTCATGCTCTCTAGCTTCCTATTTGCTTTTCTATTTTGTTTTGGCTTGCTTGTAGGCAGAGGAGCTAAATCACGCTTAAATGGAGCATTTCGGAGCTAAAATGACGATATCTAAGGACCTAGCATGTAGAGGAGACATAACCAAAGGCCTAAGTGAAGAATTGAAGCTAAGTAGAGGAGCCCCCACGGGCTAAAGAGAGGCCCGCGCTGATTTCGAAGCAGGACGAAGCAATTGTGCAGGAACCCGGGCGACCAGGAGGGAAGCCGAACGGGTTAGTCCCGACCCGGGCGACTTCCTAGCAAGCCGGGCGGGTTCTAATTGTAATGGCCCGGGACGACCGCCTTGCGACCCGAGCTGCCCCTAATCACTCCGCCATGTCCTTGAACGACACTCCACCTCTACTTAACCTAATCTTGTACTTAGTATAAATACCCAACTTGTGATAATTCTAGGGAAGGCCCACTTAGATTAGAGGAAAGCTTTATTATGCCTCCATAGAGTGGATTAGGAGTAGATTAGATTAGATCAAACTTTAATCATTCAACAATTGTTCTTCAATCTTTCCATAATTAATATAAATCTTTCAACAATCAATCTTTCAATACTTGTTCATTAGATTAGTCTTGAATCTCTTGGGTTTATGATTGAAGATTGGTGACAAGTCTTCATCTTTATACAAGGATTCTTTGTCCCGATTTCAATGACCTTGGAAGGTATACACCCCTAGAATGGGATACCTTGATTGATGAGAAGGCTTTCTTCCGGCACCATAAGTGGTGCAAGTACAATAAGGAGGGAGATGTGGTGTGGCACACCAAAGATCGTGTTTCGCTTGTGCTAGCGGGATGGAATATACCCCACACCGAACCCCGGATGAGTCCATTTAGTGCGAAGCCGAGCTACCTCCTCCCTATCGAACCTTTGGGGTTCCAACCACAACTTGATGAAAGTAGGGATGATGAAGATGTAGATGGTGATATTAGAGCACAACAACAACAACAACAAGCTACACCCAACATCGGCATTCGTCCACCTCATCTGGAGCACCCCTCCTACGTACCTATACCGCCCTACCCCTACCAACATGTGCCATATTTGCAACGCTACCCCAATAGACCGGCAATGATGGAAACCTTGATGGGGATGGTGGGAAACGTTGACATCAACGTGCACAACGGTAGGGTTGATAACTACCTTGCCCAATATCCCGGTTATTACCAAATGGCCCAACAAGGGCACATAGATCTAAGAGGACCATTACCCTCTTGGGCACAACCGGGATCTTGTTCCCCACCTACGGCGGCCAAGAAGGCCAAGGAAGCCGTGGAGGACGTGGGGAATGTGGCGGGCACGACGGGTATGGTGACTATGGTGGCCAAGAAGGCCAAAGAAGCCGTGGAGGACGTGGAAGACGCGGTAGGATCGGTCACTACTATGATGAGGACCATGGTGACCAATGATCCTCCACCATCCACCACTCCACTTGTATGATATTCCTTACTCTTTCTCTCATGTTTCTAACCTCGCATTGTATATTACACTAACTCACATCATGCATTTGAATAATACTAACCTCACTTGCATTCATACATACTAGCTTAGTCATTGATGATTAAACCCCCTCCTTTTTTTGCACTAGCAATAGTGTTCTACTCGGTTTGGGGAAGTTTAACCATAGATGACTCAAGCTAATTCAAATTCGCTTTCTCACTAACTTCTATATACGTCACTTGTACATTTTTATCATGCATTGCATTCCATTCCCGACTCCTACCTTGTACATTGAGGACAATGTCCGAAATAAAGTGGGGGATGGGAATTTATATTCCAAAACACATAAAATTCGAAAAAATTGAAAAATCCCAAAAATATGTCCTTTCCTTTCATAAAACCAAAAATTCATAAAAATCGAAAAATATAAAAGCCAAAAACATGTTCTTTACTTTTGTGGTGTAGAATTGTATATACTTCTGTGCTATTGTTCTCTTCTCACATAGGTACAACACTTCATTTGAGACATTAACAAGGGAAATATGAAGACCGCTTGGTATGATCGTTCTAATCCCTTTTTCCCTTCCATTTCTTTTCATTGTGAGAAGGATGGGCTTATATGTCAAGGAGGATGTTGTGTGTTTTTTGTGTTGCAGTTTATGTACCTATGTGTTGTTAGGAGATTGCATTTAGTTTAATTGGCATGTAGTTTGTTAGAGCATTTGCATTAGACTTATATATATGTAGGTTGCATCATGGCATGTAGTTGCATTTAGAAAATGGTTTCGAAAATGCCTAATTGAGAAACTCGACATATGTGCATAGGCCATTATAGATACTCTTTGTACTTAACACTTTGTTTGCTAGAATAGTCTTGAAACATCCTTTTTAGTGTCATTCTAGTATCAATCGACCCATGCACAAGAGCCTAGTCAAGAGTCCCTTTGTGGTGTGATAAATCCTTGGCTACCGTTTATTCTTAGGTGACCCTTGATGCCATGCAACTGTTCTTTCAATTCTTACCATCTATTTTTTGTCAACAAAAAGGGAATGGGCACAAAATTGTAAAATTGAGTTCAAGTTCAATCAATGCCAAAATGTTTGCAACCAAATAAGGAGCAAAAATAGACTCCTATGCTTTTCTAGAGTACGTACCCTTGCTACAATGGGGTTACTCTCAAATGTTCAAAAATGTCGAATCCAAAAGTGAAAGGCAAAATGCCA